>CAKAOI010047556.1:0-118172 GCA_916701655.1 Sebastiscus albofasciatus
TTATTATTATTATCGTTATTATTAATATTTGATTTTATCAGTGCAAAAAGTGACAATTATTTGAATTTTTTAAATAATTAAAATTAAATAAAATAATTAATTATTAAGTATAAAATAAAAAATAATAATTATGTGAAAATTACATTTGCTTGGCAGACTTAAAAAAATGTTTTAATGGAATAGTTGGACATTTTGGGAAATACGCTTATTTGATTTCTTGTCGAGAGTTAGATGAGAAGATTGATACTGTACACAGGACGGAAAGAAGTATTAATCTTCTCATCTCACTCTCGGGAAGAAAGCGAATAAGCGTATGTCCAAATATTCCTTTAAGAAAAGTAAGATTCAAGCCTTATGACTTTGCAATAAAGAGCTATTTATCTTTTTTTTTATCAATCTATCCATCCATTTATCTATATCTATCTCCCCAGATGTGCAAGTTAAAGAAGAACGGCGAGCCTCTCTCCATCCAGTGTCTCCCGGTCCCCCTGCAGGACAACCAGGCCTTCCAGCTGGCAGAGCAGCTGCTCAGCTCCATCAGTGTGACGCTGAAGCGAGACGGCGACAGGCTGTGGACGGAGACGGGAAATAAAGCAGGAGATCTCCCGCTGGTCCTCAGTCTCAGCATACAGGGATTGTCCCTGCTGTCCAAAGAGCAAAAGTAGTAGTAGTAATGTCTACATGTGCACTTTTCTTTTCTTTTTCGTGGATTGTATTCTCTCAATTTCGTTCTTCATTGTGAAGTTTATTGGAACTAAGCTTAAATATAAATTTATATTGTTTACACTATTGTTATATTAGTTTTCCTATATATATTTTTATTACTTTGCATTCATATTTTTGTATGAAAAAGAAATATATATATTTTATATGATGAGTTCTTATACTTGCAGCTCTGAGATGGTTCATCAATGTGTCTCACTCCTTTATAGCTAGCAAGGAGATTTGTACTTGATCAGGCACCTTACAAATTATTATTGCTTTGTATGAATCCAGTATTATTATTTTTATTTATAAATTTTCTAGCTCATTATAAAAACATCTTGTTCATCAATGGATCGAGATAATTCAGTGACCCCCGGATTCTTTGGATCTACTAAAAATACCTTTGTGATTGAACTAAAAAAATGGTCACAGTTTTTCAATTGACAAGAAAATGCTGCACAAAATTGATAACATTTATACATTTCTGCAATATGCTGAAAACAGTGTTGCATGCCTATTTTTGCCAGGAGTTTTATTGATGAGGCTTTATTGTTTTGCTGCTTCTGCGCCACCATGAAGCTATTTTATTTATCAAGAAAACTATATATTTAACATTCCCTGAAATACCGGCGTTAGATACCAAAAAAAACTACATTATATTAAAATACTGTATTTATGTTTTCATATTTTCATATTTCAAAGTTTTATGAAGCCATTTGTCGATTAACACTCTAATTTATTGTTCATTGGAAAAAAAAAATGTTCACTTTATTCTAATACATTTTGAAAAATCTTTACATTTAGGTCTCTGTCTGTGTCATTGTTCTATCAAAGTGTATCATTTTGTCTTATAGAAATGGCAAATAAAGTGTTTTATATTGCATGAGCAGTATTTCCGGAAGATGAAGAAATGTGATGTAAAATGAGAAATTGTATTCCGTTTTCTTGGAAGTATTTACGGAGAATGTTTACTTTTGAGATCAACCCCTGTGATCTGTGTAGAAAAGCTATACACAATTAAACTTTCATTTTATTTTTCTTGGAAAATCTTTCTTCTTTTTTAAGATTTATATTGTTATGACTAAGATCCCCAACAGCTTTTATCTGATATTGTCAACATATTCATTGTCATGCATATGTGAAATTAGATTCAATTAGTAATGAGCAACAAGTCTGAGACAGGTTCTTTTTATGAATAAAACATACTCACCTCTGTACAAGGGTGTGTATGCACTATATGCTTATACATTGTACACCCACACCGGTGTTTTCACTTACGGCTGATTAGTCCTTTTCTCAGTTCAGTGTGTGTGTGTGTTCACAGACCATGAGAGATTCGCTGTTGCTGCACCTGTTAGGGTGGGACAACTCACACCATTTTATTATTAGTTTATGCACTCAGGTACCAGTTCATTTTTCCAGTATTCGTTCATTTGGTACACTTTAGCCAGCAAGGCTGGATTACCAACCAGGCAAAGAGGGCAACTCTCCCATAGTCTCAGACCCCCAGTGGCCCACAGTTTGGAAAAATGTGATTAATTAAAAAAATTGTTGGAAATCTTACAGTTAAGTGTGAGTCTAGTCAGCCAGAATAAATGCAAACATGTGTGGGCCTGCAGGATCTTTATGCTCAAACACGTTGGTACTGCCTAGTACTAGGTCTATTTTAAGATATCTTCCCCCTTCTTGATAAAATAGAGAAGTCTTGGACTAGATGCAAATAGAAAAAGTACCTAATGTACAAACATACGCTGCCACATTTTGTATCGTCTGTGGTGTGAAGTATATGACCTTTGATACATGTATGATTTGATGTAACTAAATCCCTGTTCCTGAAAATATTATGGTCAAAGGAGCTTTATTGCTAAATTAAAAAAAAGATATTGTTTTAAATTGTGCCTTGTGTGAAACCAATACTGAAACTATAGTCCATCTGTTCTGGAAATGTACATAAACTAAAAGATATTTGTAGGTTTATCTTGAAAAATGTTATCTGTGACTTTGAACTCCTACTGGATTTTTTATTTTTTTTTAAGGCTCAACACAATATATGAGAGAGAGTATTTTCAAATCAATCTCATTATCATTATCGCATAATTTTACATTCATAAATAGAAATTTGTGAGAGTTAAACCGGCACTTTTCAAGAAAGAAATGGAACTACATATTCGGACAATAACTTCAGCAAAAAAACAAAAAGGCTAGTAAAACAGTGAGTTGTGCTCCCATTTTCATGTTTTTACTTAAGTTATGTATTTATATTAACCCCTGGCATCAGTTATGTTACTTTAGTTTATTTCATATTTGTTTGTTTTATTTATACCTCCATTTTCTTTATATGTATTATTTACATTATGTGTCAGTTTAATTGTTTATTGTATTGTTCGCAAATTTAAAAATAGTCTTAAAATACTAACAAATATATGGTCAATGGAGGAAATGCTGAATGGACGTTCGGTGTGTTTTCTAATGCAAATCAACTACCATATGGGCATTTCAAAAATAATGTCTAATATTTATCCATCCAATGAATTGCTAAGACTGAGATTTAATGTTGATCACAATAACTGCAACTTTTGTGAGACTGAGATTGAAACTACTGATCATCTGTTTTTCCACTGTACTGTATATATTCTGCGGCATTCTGGGAAGATTTGCTAGACTGGCTGTCAACCAAAATCCAACTACTTGCTCCTCACACAAGAGAAAATATTGTGTTTGGTATTAACATGAAGGACATTAATAGTGACTTGATATTGAACAATCTGATACTGCTAGCAATTTTTTTCATTCATGTGTCCAAATGGAGGAAAATGAAACCCCTATTTTCGATTTCCAAAGGGACCTTGTGGACAACAATCTCAGTGCTTTAAGACTAATGAAAGGACAACATGCAAAGTCTCTCCTCAGAGTTTATGAAGAACTGAACATATATGATGATGACCCCTAGAGCTACTATGGAAGAGTGCAGTCTTATTATTATTTATTTATTTCATGCATTTCTTTTTTTTGTTCTTTGAATTATTTTCTACCCTCTTTTATTTTTGTTATTATATATATATATATTTTTTAGAATTTAAGTTATCTTTCCTATCCTATATATGATGATGACCCCTAGAGAGCTACTATGGAAGAGTGCAGTCTTATTATTATTTATTTATTCATTTATTTATGCATTTCTTTTTTGTTCCTTGAATTATTTTCTACCCCCTCTTTTATTTTTATTATATTATTTTTTTTTATAATTTAAGTTAAATTTCCAATCCAATTGTGCCTTGTATGTTAGAAGTATTGAAATTAGATTACAATGCCTTAATGTTTGTAAATTCATTTTCTTCAATAAAAAAAACAACAAAAAAACAACAACAACAACAAAACAACAAAACTACCACGTGGGGTCGCTGTTCGTCGCTATGGGAAAAAAGTGAGCGATGACGTAAATCTCCTGCGACACCAGCTAGTGAGTCGCACGAAAACATTGCGAAGAGCGCCAGGAGCGACACTCAGACCAGAAACGCTTCATTTGACACAACCAGCACCGTGTAGACATGACAGTGTGCAACTTCTTCCTCCAGGGCCGCTGTCGGTACGGAGACAAATGTTGGAATGAACACCCGACGGGAGGAAGTAGAGGAGGAGGTGGAGGAGGAGGAGGAGGAGGAGGATACAACAACAACTACAGCCGCTCCTCTGCTCCGCAGCAGCCGAGAGGAGGAGGTGGAGGAGGAGGAGGTATAAAATATATTAGCTAGCTAAACTTAAAACTTGTCAAAGTGTTTCTGAAGCTGAGGTCTGTTCCACAAAACCTAGATATGAGGATTAAAGCTGCCAGTTACCCTAACTCAGTTTAGCCTTGACTCGTTGCCATGAAAACAGTGGCACATCAGTTACCATGGAGATTCATCCTGTGCAGCTAGCCTAACAACCAGGCTTGATTAATCCTGTGCCTTATCCGTTCAGTCAGCTGTATTTGTATTACCCTGCATTATACTACCATATTTTAATACTTCTTTCCTTCTTGTATTTAGTTTAGTTTAGTTATCTTTTTCTCATGGGGTGTCATTGCCTTGGGCTGCCACCAGACCCTGATTGATGATTGTAATGGTTTACATATCATAGATACATCGATCATAATGACAATGCATATGTTTAGACAGTGCAATATGTTGAATAGGGACAGTGCAATATGTTGAATAGGGACAGTGCAATATGTTGCATTTCCCCACAGGGACAATAAAAGTATATCTTATCTTATCTTATCTTATCTTATCTTATTTAACATCAGCCCTTTCTTCCCTCATCATTAACCGGTATTGGTGTGCATGTTTGTTTCAGGGTTTGGAAACAGAGTTTGGGTGAATCCTTCCCAGCAAAAAGGAGGCTACATCCAGCCTTCATCTTTCTCCTCTCATGGAACTGAGGAGTGGGGTCGAGGAGGAGGAGGAAGCGGAGGAGCTGACTGGGGTAGAGCAGGAGGAGGAGGAGGCAGCGGAGGAGCTGACTGGGGTAGAGCAGGAGGAGGAGGAGGCAGCGGAGGAGCTGACTGGGGTAGAGCAGGAGGAGGAGGTGGAAATGACTGGGGCCGAGGAGGAGGGAATGACTGGGGCCGAGGAGGAGGAGGAGGAGGAGGTGGAGGGAGAAGAGAGAACGTGAAGAGCTCCGACTACAGCTTCTCCAGTCAAAACAGATTTTCAACGCTTGCTACTCCCAGTACCTTTGACAGGGGAGGAAGAGGAGGACAGCAGGTGCCAGCTGGTGAGGAAGACACGGATGACAAAAAAGTGTGAGTGTGCTTGTTCTTTTAAAAGTTGTGCAGCATTAAAACAAATGTCGTCATAAGGAATTAATTCATGTGATATCTGTCTCACGGTCACCCCCAGGGAGATCATTCAGGTGGACATGGAGAGTTGGGAGAGTTCAGGGCAGTGGGGCTTCTCATGCTATTCTAACCACAAGACATCTCTATCTGGTCTGTATCAAATACACATTTAAATACATGATTTCTGTTGTTATTTGTAGACACTAGACGTGATCATGTTGGATATTTCTTGTCGACAGGTTTCTCCGATCTCTCTCCAGAAGAACTCAGGCTGGAGTATTACTCCACAAGAGCTTCAGGAGATCTGCAGAGCTATGTAAGTGTAGTGTCACGCATTAATGTCATTCCTGATAGTTGTCTTCAAGAGGGTACCTTCTTCTATGTATTTCTGAAGAGACTCTTCTGCATGGGTACAAATATTCTTCTCAGTAAAGATGAGAGGTGATATCTTAATGTTAGATCTTGAATTAGCCATGTGTGTTTTTTGTTGTCTAAAATGTGTAAGAGGGTTTTATAGATGCAGGAATTGTGTCCACTGCTCCAATTCAAGCGACATTAAATATTTTTCTCACCCCTGTACAAGTACAAAATACAACATCAAATCCTTCATTAATTGTAATTCTACCCATGTCATGTACATCCTGAAATGTCCATGTGGGTAAGTCTATGTAGGTCAAATTAAACGCCCTCTTAAACAGAGAATAGCAAGACTGCTATCCGCACCAAAGATCTGGAATATACAATCACACGTCACTGTATTCAACGTAATCATGGCTCTCCTGCGACTCTTAAATTCAGGGGTATTGAACGTATTACACCATCCCCTACAGGTGGAGGTATTATCAAGAGATTGCTACGTAAAGAAGCTTTTTCCCTCCCCTTATTTATGTTTTATTTTTTTTTTCATCTATTGATAATCTAAATGTAGCGCACTCTTCCACTGTAGACTGGAGCTCCTCATTAAGGAGTGGTATTTAATATATTTAAGATGTTTATGATATTTGGATGTTGGACATCTTTACTTTTATCGTTATGATACATGTTATTTATTATTATTCTTCCTAAATAATTTTTGATACATGTACATGGATGTTGTCACTGATGAAAAGTCACAACAGGCTTAGTATTCCTTGTGAAACATTTAACCTCCTTTCTTCACTAAGAAACTCCTGTGTTTCATGTGTTTAGGTTAATGGTATCAATCAGTTGCTCAACCAGTGGAGAAGCAGAGTCCAGGAACTGAAGGTTATGAATCCAGCCACCCGCGCAGCTTTGGTGAGCCACACATACACACACAGTTACTGTAACAGTACTCCCATCTATTTTTATGAAGGATTTAAAAAAAAAATAAAATCAGTAAACATGTTTTAATATTTACTTTCCATTGCAGCTTGCAGAGATAAACAACCCAGCACCTCAGGCATCTTCAGGTGGCTTTGGTTCAGCTACAGCCACTGGATTTGGATCCTCTACAGCCAGCTTGGAGAGCAAAGGTGAAGATGTTTTATTTATTGTAACAGTCAAGGATTAAAGCAATTGTTCAACATTTTGGGAAATCTTTCTTCCTCGCAAAGGATCTGCTGACATAGTCTGACAAATTATTCCTCGTAAAACCAGAAATTGTTGTTTTCACACTTTAGCTTTTGTTTTGTTTTTTTTCTTTGAGATATGTGTTAAATAGTGAGCTTTAGAGACGCTTGTAGGTGGATTTTGTTACCTTTTGACAGAGTCAGGCTAGCTGTCTCCCCCTATAATAATAATAATAATAATAATAATAATACTTTCCAGTCTTTGTGCTAAGCTAAGCTAGCCGACTGCTGGCTGTAGAGTCATATTCAACAGTGGCATCATAACTTTCCGCAAGAAAGAACTATTGACCATCTGAGACCCGCAGGATCTGACTTAATGTCTTTCAGAGGCTGTAGCAGGCTCCTAAGGACCTAAACCTAAGGAATCCATTGGTGCCAACCAACTTGTTCAGAAGGAGGCTGAATAACGCTCCAAAGTTAGGCTAAATATTGATGAGGGAAAATTAGCACGGCCATTTTCACAGGGGTCCCTTGACCTCTGACCTCAAGATATGTGAATGAAAATGGGTTCTATGAGTACCCACGAGTCTCCCCTTTACAGGCATGCCCACTTTATGATAATCCCATGCAGTTTGGGGCAAAAACCATGCAGATTTTTGCATGCAGACAAATGTGTTATTTTTTCCTACATTTCTGGGGTCCCTAAACAGTGTTGGAATTGCATAAATTGGGTATCACTGTAAAACTGAGACCCTTGTGGATTCAATGAGCCCAATTGTATTCATGTGTGATGATGTTGGCCCCTATAGTAGCCATTTCATTGTAGTGAGACCATCTTTTGAAACTTGACCTCACTGTATATAATGACCTGTGGTGACCCCTAGGATAAACACAGCATCATGAAACTTAGACCTAGGACATTCAGAGGATGATGTCTTTCCTTGATATATTGACAATAACATGGTTTCTGAGCAGTTCAAATTAATCTTCAGGTTCCCAGCTTTCAGATGATATACACCACTTCTATGTGACATCTACTATTGACCTGCTATCTCCCCCTAAAGGCCCCCTGTAACTCCCTTAAAAAAAGACAAAAACTGCTCTATGTGGGTCTCAGGGGGTTAAAGTGTCTCTCATTTCTTATGAATACAGTGCTTGAACAGATGCTTTTACTACATGTCCTGTCTGAATAATCAAATCTATACTAGCCATTGCTCCTGTCTTAATTCTAAATCTTTCTGACCGCGAAGGCTTTGGGGCCCCAGCACCAGCCCAGGCCGGCTCTTTCAGCTTTGCTGCTCCTAGTGGTGGATTTGGCTCCTCACCGGCACCGTCCTCCACCTCTTCAGGTTTTGGCAGTGCCTTAGCAGCTCCAACACAACCTCCCTCTGGGTTCGGTGCCTCCCCTTCTTCTGTTTCTTCTTTCTCCTTCGCTGCTCCGGCCACCAACAAGCCAGCAGCCGCTTCAGGATTTGGCTCTGCCTCAGGGTTCAGTTTCTCCTCGACACCAGACACCGGCGGAGGATTCGGGAGCGGTTTCGGGGCCGCAGCGCCCGCCGCAGCAGGAAGCGGAGGTATGTTTGGACAGGCAAGTGGAGGGTTTGCGACGACCGCCGCTCCACCTGCAGCAGGAGCCGGGTCTGCCGGCGGGGCATCGGACAGTCTGTTTTCGCAGCAGAGCGATATGACTCCAGAGGAACTGAATCAGTTCAAGGCTAAGAGGTTCACTCTAGGCCAGATTCCTTTAAAGCCTCCCCCAGCTGACATGCTGGTGGTATAATACTGGAGGAAAAAGTTCACACGATTTTCGAAATAAAGAGATAATTTATACAAGGTAAAGATTTACTCGTTCCAGTGCTTCTGTTTTGAACCAAAGTCACTATACTCATTTTTAAGATAATGTTTAAATACTTCATATCGATGAAAAACTCACTTTGATTCCATTTAAGATTTTGTGTAAATGCAAAAGCATGCTTTATGTTCAGTTATACAATACACAGTGCATATTTTTAGATGATGTTTCTTGTCATATATAGCGCTATTTTCTCAAATGATTGAATGTCTTTCAGTGTTGTTCTGAATTTGCCAATTTTACCTTTTCCCATTTGTTGAGATGCTGACAGTAAAGTGATCAGTTGATGAGCAAAGTCTCTGAAGGTTTATTTATATGATTACGCAATGGAACATAATCTACATTACAACACCAACAAAAAATAAAAACATGACTTGCAGCACAGCAAGAGGGTCGCAGGTTCAAACCCGGTTTGGGGTCCTTCTGTGTGGAGTTTGCATGTTCTCCCCGTGTTAGCGTGGGTTTTCTCCGGGGTCTCCGGTTTCCTCCCACAGTCGATAGACATGCAGGTTAGGTTGATTGTTGACTCTAAATTGCCCGTAGGTGTGAATGGTTGTGTGTCTCTATGTGTCAGCACTGTGATAGTCCGGGTAGAATAAGCGGTTACAGATAATGGATGGATGGATGAATTGAACTTGGTTGGAAACTTTTAACTGCACAAAACTCCTGCAACAATTATGCCCTCTTACCTAGAAATGTATTTCACTGAATGCTTCATGGTAGAAGAATAGAATATCCTCTGATGGATCAACACTCATATAGATTAACGACTCCTCTGCCTCACTTTTTGTTCGCAGTGCACACGTGCTTAATTTTGTGAATAAAACAAAAACACTTGCTTAGGATTAGGCAACAAAACCATTTAGTAAAAAAACAATATGGTTGGGCTTTAAATGAGTACGTTTTTAAAGTGAAAATGTGACTCGACGTGAACACGGGACAGAAACGATGCGCTGATTGTAATGTGAAAGTGAAACATAATGCACGGGATATGAACAGCGGTCTCCTGGATGAAAGCCCTGTGTTTGTTGGACCCATCCACTACCCCTCCCGCCTGCCTGCCCTATGTCTCTTTTCGCACTCTAAACCACAGCACTTTCCCTGTGCGTTTACTGTTGCCTCAGATGGGTTTACATTGTGGTTCATCCTCTGTGGAAGGGTGCCTTGTGCGGTGGTATCGAACGCCGAGGGCCATGACGCCCTGGGAATGAATTGAAATGGAACGGGCTGGATTGACATACTGTAATCTTACTGCATTTATAAAAGTTGTAATTGCACAACTCGACCAGGAGAGGGCGTCGGAATACAAGCTTAAAAATCAATTTACTTTTTAATGTTTTAGTGAGACACAAACCGACACTAGGCAGGTGTAAATAACTGTAACTTTGGAATTAACTTGAAATGAAGAGATAGTTTATAGCCTCAGACTGGGTATTATTCTCCCTCTGTTTATGCTTTTACTCACATGGTAATGTGACACTATTGTAACAACTACCCCATCAGTCTAAAACCATCCATCTACACCAGCTTGCAGACCTGCATCCACCAAAAGAGAGAATAAAGTGTGGTAGTGCACGGCTGACAGTGAGTGAGCAAGCTATTCAATACGTATTCATTAGGTGTTGAACACCCGGTGGGACCACAAGTAGAGGAATATACAGCGACAAAGAGACAGCAATAAGCTATTCTGCTGCTATAGGGGCTACTGTACGGCTCTGCTGCTGACTGGAGCATATTTTCAGCTGACAGGGAGTTTGTGATATCGGCAAGAGGTGAAGCTGTGCCGGAGCTGCCTCCTGTGTGCGTGAAATCATCCCAAGTCAATATCTCATGGCTAGTTTAAAAGGCATTGTGCATATAAGTAATACAATTTGATGTATGTAAAAGGCAACACAGCATTATCCGCCAGCAATAGAGTCATTTTCCCTGCTACTTCTCAGTCTGTCAGCAGTAACCTCTCACCCACCCCCCCTACTCGCAGATAATGCATTAATAATTCACCACATTAATGAACGAAAAAGATACTATCTTATGAAAAGGCACGCTTGTTTAAATCGACGCCCGGTGACTCTTAAATACATCTAACTGAGAAATATAGGCATTTGTGAATCCTTGTTTCCCCAACAGCTAATTAAAGTAGATTTAATCACTAAACTGCTGCGGCATCACATTGCCAGCTTGGCTGTGTTTATGTAATGTATGCATGAGCTGCATAGAGCTGGATCAGAGCAATATTAAAGATGAGGGATGAGTGTGTGGATGCCTGCGCACACATGAGTACATTAAAACGGTGCAACTAAAGAAATGATTACATTTCACTCATTTGACATGTGTTTAATATAATGTATGAATGCATCCTTTTGAGTTGAGATAAATACACACATATACACACACCTGTCATGTACTGTACACACTGTCCTCCTCCTCCTCCTTTAATCCCCAACCTGCCCCACCCTTCTGTGAAGTCATAGCTTACACAAACCCGGTCACATGACCACGATGTGCGCTGTAATTCAATTGACCGTGACCTGACTCCAGCAACATGGACCAGACTGTATACGGTGCTCTCTCCGGTATATTTAACACACTTTTCCACAGAGGCTATAGGGGCTGTCTGTCTTGTTAATTCCCTGTTTAAACTGTATACTGCGGCTGTGTATGTATGTCGGCGCTCTGAACAGATCAATCCTTTGAATTATGACTTCTGCCTGCAGCTATTAAAACTCCTCCTCCCTTGCTGGCTTCTACAGATCAGCATTTTTTTACGACATACCTAAATGCACATTGTGCTCATTGCTATTACCCAGCCATCGCGGTCACTACATCAGCTGATGACAGCAACAGATGCTCCTACCAGCACCACTACCACCACCACCGCTTGAATCCCCTCTCTATACAGAATGCCAATGAGCTGATTGGGATTCAGTGCTGGTATTAATGTTTGATGGGGGCTGATTCCAGTCGACCCTCCTTACTGTTGCAGCGGAGAACAAGAATTGATTGTGTTGTGCCACGGCGGTTCGCCTATGGGAAACAGGGCATTGATCCAAGGCCTGTGATTTATGCCTATTTGAGTGGCTTGCCGCATGCGCGACTGAGTGGCACATATTTCATGTGGACCCGGGTTTCTGTGCTGCAGATGTTTATGGGTTCATATTAGGATCCACGCTCTTCTAACACACTGACAGTAATGGCACACTGTAGTGAGTAAATACTGTCAGGACAGAGTACTGTATTTGAGACCGGAGTGGGTGAGGCCTGAATCATCTGAACTGATGATAATTATGCTACATTACATTAAAGGTCCCATATCGTGCTCATTTTCAGGTTCATACTTGTATTTTGTGTTTCTACTAGAACATGTTTACATGCTATAATGGTAAAAAAAACCCTTTATTTTCCTCATACTGTCAGCCTGAATATACCTGTATTTACCCTTTGTCTTAAATGCTCCATTTTAGCGCATTTCGACGGAATTGCGACGGAATTGCAGCAGGATTGCGTTGCTAAGCAACAGCTTGGGTTCATGTGTACTTCCGTTCAGTTGATGACATTCACATACACTGCAACCAGTAATAAACTGGGACACATTTAGAATGTTTATGTTTAAAATTGTGTCAAGGGTCTAAATATTGTATATTTGTGACATCACAAATGGACAGAAATCCTGACAGCTTGTTTCAAATGCAGAGTTTCTGAATACGGGCTGTGTGTGATTCCCTGTGGATTGAGCGTTTTGATACTTTCACAGTATTTATATAGGACTTAAGCCTGCTTTATAATAAAAAAAACATGAAAATCTCACTTTTTAATAATATACCCCCTTTAATGTCATCTGTGTATGCAGACGGTGCCGCAAAAGCTCCCTGTACGCATCTGTGTTCTACATCAAACTGCAAAAGACAGCGTCTTGCATGTTGTACAGTTTTTCTCAGGTACATTTCTCAGATCAGAATTGAAATTCTCGAAACTACTTGCTCGTCTTCTAGTCGCATGTGCACATCATAAAAGCTTTTTTCTCTTTGTCTTGAACAAACAGCAAATGCTTTGGTACATTCATGCAAATGATTATGTGCAACTTTC
Organism: Sebastiscus albofasciatus; assembly: GCA_916701655.1. Classification (NCBI taxonomy): domain Eukaryota; kingdom Metazoa; phylum Chordata; class Actinopteri; order Perciformes; family Sebastidae; genus Sebastiscus; species Sebastiscus albofasciatus. The sequence goes on from CAKAOI010047556.1 coordinate 12,989, forward strand.
TGCTGTTTCATTTGTACAAATTGTTTCGAGAAATGCACTTAATGTTTTTACAAATGTCAAGGATGATTCGAGAACTATACGAAATGTAAGAAAAACTGTTATATAAAATATGAATGGGCTATTTCCCAGTGAACATCATGTCTGCTTTTACTTTTTCTTCAAAGTTTCATATTTGATGTGGTGATGCAGTGCAGACCATGCAACAATAGTGTAACTCTTGACAGCAATAGTGTGATGTGATGGATGGCTCTTCTCATTCAAAAATAGCATATCCTACAGAGCTGACCCGAATGCTTCGAAGCTTCGACCGTTGCCATGGTAATCAACCTCCAAATCAGTATTCAAATGATTTGTTTTGTTTTGTTTTTATGTATTACAATGTAATAGGTATAAATCCCCAAATAGTTTATGAAATAAGGAATAATCCCACAACATTATTCATATTCAATAATTATTATTAGTTATTCTCAGAGGGATATTGCTGTTTGTTATATGTAGAGGTGCATGTGTGTACAGTAGTGCAGCAGCGGCGCTGTACTGAAGCTTTGAATACCTTTGAATATTTCTCACCAAAGCTTCGAAGCCAAATAAATGGCATTCATCCTATACATAAAGCGATGAATCTAAACAGGCTACTGTATCAACCCCAGCCCAAGTTTGCTTGGCAGCTATCTCGGTTGGAACTGACAAAATTTTCACTCCTGCAGCGGGCTAAAAAAAAACCTAACCCAATCTGTGAAATGATCCAGTGTGTTAGAGTCTGTCTTCAGAACTGGTAAATGCTATGCCCGCAGGCATTGGCTATAAGACACAGACTATGATAAGATTGTTGGATAAAATAGCTTTAGGCCTGCTTATAAACAGAGCCTATTGTACAACTTTAGAAGTCCATTGGTGTATGCTAATTATCAGCTGGCTGGCACTAAGTGTAGGCCTGCACTAAAGGCTGGATTGACACAACTGCTGTAGGACCCTTTGTGTGTCAGTTGGTTTGGGGTGATTTGACTAACTGCAAGATACAGAATAAACAAACGAGATACAATTAATATGAAAGGGACTGTTTGTAACTTCTTACACGTGTAGATAAATCCAGGTCGGTGTCCCATGAGGTCGCGTGTGGCTACACAACATTACTGCCAAGCAGGTGAAATATAGAGTGATATTGTGGTTTTAGCTGATGTGTGTCGCCTCACTGTTTTGAGCGATGCTCGTTCATGCTCGTCTGTGTAGAGCGAGCACAAGCGCGATGCCGACGCTGACTTTCGTTGACTTAACGGCCACAGGTGTCGCTGTTAACAAGCCTTTCTGATTCTTACAAACAGTCCCTTCAATAAACTGAAACTTGAAATATGTGTCTGTTTTTTTGCCACATGTTTTTATTTATTTATTTATTAATTTTCCTGCAAATACTGCTCCACACTCCGTCCAGTAGGTAAGCTACATTTCTGCCATTTTTGGAGTGAAAGCGACTATCGGACGCCAGTAAAATGTCCGTCTAAAAAGTGATGTACAATTTAAAACAAAATTATCTTTTATTCTATTGTCATATTCTACCGAAATGGCCTGTGCTGAACAATAAAATGTTATAAATATAATATATCTTCCTCCATCTGTGCTAGGCACAGCCTGCTACAATGTAAAATCGTGAACAGAGTCGATTATAGAAATGGGCGGCTATTTAAGATGTATCCAAATTTAACAGACTCATGTAACACGGCCGACAATCTCCAGCCGACCACACTCACATGTTCTGGTCCTGCCCGAAGCTCAATACATTTTGGTCTGAGCTCTTCAACACACTTAACATGGCATATAATACTGCTATTATCCCTGGCCATCTCTTGGCTTTGTTCAGAGTGCCCCTTCAGCCCAATATTTTTTTTGAAAAGACTCGGAAACCTCTTCTAAACCATATTGAATGTCTGACCTCCTTTCCTGGCTGTGACGACTGAGCCTCCTTATTTTTTTTTGTTGGATTGACGTTGTTATGTTTTTTTTATTTTTTTTTTAAATCTCCATTATTATTATTATTATTATTATTATTATTATTATATTCATGTGTCTAGTGTGTTTCTAATTTTGGTGTTATTACTGCCTTAAGTCTTATCACATTTAATGTTATATTGGTTACTTCCTTTATTGTCGGGGCTGGGAGGGGAAAATGGATGAAAATTAGAAGACCTACTATTTCTAGCAGCAGTGCCTAATAGAATAACAATTAAGTAAGATACATTTAGTAAAATGAGTAAATAAGATAAGTAAAATAAAAAAGGTAAAGTAAGCTAACAAACAGAAAAATAAGTAACATTGCACATGTTGGACATTAATATTGCACACAATGAACAGTGATATTGCACATGAGAATGTAAAAAGTGGTATTGCACATGATATTGATATTATATTTGTACTCAGGGTTACTAGTAGTGATGTAATGTAATGTAACTAGTTGCTACTTCATACTGTATGTTTAGCTAGCTAGCTGAAAGACAGCGGGATCAATCTCATCTTTGCTAACTCTCAGCAAAAAAAAGGTGAATAAAGTGTATTTTAGATTGAATATGCTGCCTTTCACATATTTAAGCTACACCATAGTTCCAATTAAATGTGATCTAATTTAGGTCCAACATGTACCCTGATCCCTCCATCTCTCTGTCTCATACATCTACAGTAGTGATGTGTTGATCGCAATCGAGTCGGTTCAAAGAACAGACTCTTTTAAGTGAACGATGGGAGCCAGCTCCCGTCCGAGAGACATTTTTTTTTTCCTTTCTTTAATTAATTCAAGGCAGAATGATAGGATGATCTTCTCCGCTCCATGGGCACTCCATGCACTGACTGTGACTGGATGTTGTGTTAATGACGTCCATGCGACCAATCAGGTGATGACAGACAAAGATCATACGATCAAGCATGGAGGGGCGGGGAAGCACGGCGTGCTGACGGTCTACAGGTAAAGAGCAGGAGGGACTGGAGGAGCGAAAGAGAGAGAGGAGTGCGTTGCGGCGCGTTGCGGTGCGGTGCGTTGCGTTGTGGTGCGATACGGTGCGCTGAGGTGCGTTGGGGTGGGGTGGGGTGCGGTGCGGTGCGGTGCACGAATAGCAGACAAGATGAGTGACAGTCGGAAACAAAGCAGCATGTAAAATTATGATATTCTGGAAATTATAAGGTTTAGTATAATTAAATTGAATAATTTAAGTGATATATGTACACACATACTAATCATAGGTCAAAACAGCGCTACATTTGGCTGAACTATAAAAGGCAGAGGTGGTAAAAACCGTATGGGAGCCGAAAGAGCCGGCTCTTCTTGGAGAGCTGAGCCAAATGATCTGGCTCACCAAAAAGAGCCTTAATTCCCATCACTACTACATCTACAGTGTTTATTCACGCTTCCCTCACAAGGCCACACGTGGTCGCTGTTTGCCATGCTGCTGAACTCAACCATGCCTCATCTCATCATCTCTCCTCCCTCCTCCTCTCCTCCTCAACTCTCTCCTCTCTCTCCACAGCAGCGCGTCTCTCACCACCGCGCCTTGGATGCCGTGTGACCAGCAGCACTGAGAGCAGGAGAAAACCATCCAGCACAGCAAAAAAATAAATAAAACCCAAACGATGACCTTCTTACAGATACGACAGAAGCAAACCATCATTTGACTCCCGACCCCCACACCTTTGCCTTCGCTGCTCCTTTGCTGTAAAGCGGTAAGTGCTCTGATTCCTTTCTAATTGCTCAATTTCTGCACAGGGGCAATGATAGCACCAATGGACTGATATTCCAATTAATGCAATTAATAGAGCAGGTGATCAGTAATAAAGAGGAGCATGGCTCAAACATGGGCTTTATTGTTGTTATATACTGTATATATAGGGCCTGTTGCAGAGGCAACGGGCAACAGATTAGATGATTAGTAGGCTATAAGCTGGGAAGACTTGCTTTCCTCTTATATACTCTCACCCTTTAGAAGCCTAGCAATGCCAGGATAAGCTTACAGGTTACAGTTTTGTGCCTTCAGTCAATCTCTTTAACTGCTTAAAGGGATTTATATGGTCATGTGAGATGGTATAGATCAGATAATGCACATTGTAGTAGAGTGATTGTAATGTGACCTAAATACTCTTTATTTTTTTTTTACATTTATATGAGTAGCCTATACATGCTTGGATATTTGATATGCTCCACTGGGATTATTCACAATGTTACTGGAAACATGGAAAACTAATTTGTTGATTTAGCCATGTAGGGACAAAGTTCAGCATGTCAGTGGTCTGGCAGCACTTCTGCTGGTGATTTTAAAGCTTAATATGCCTTGTACAAAGTATTTCCTTTTATAATTGTAATATAACTTATTATTATTAAAGGAGCTTCCCAGCAAAAAGCATTTCACACGGTTGTACTTGTATAACCAGCGTGACAATGAACATCTTGAATCTTGAATCTATAATAAGGTTGCATGGGGTCAAAGGTATAAAGGTGCCTCAGGAAAAGTCAGCTATGCACGGCTAGAGATTTGAACTGTTACCTCTTTTTGATTGCGTTTTTACGTGTGAGCGCATGTGAGTGAGGGTGACAAGGGGGAAGGGAAGTGTGAGGGAGAGAATAAGCATATTTTTGAGATGCCTGTCCTTTTGCCAGCACTCCTCAGGTCAGGCCAACTGCATGCTGAGGTGTGAGATTATATCAGATGGCCACAAACACACACACACACACACACACACACACACACACACACACACACACACACACACACACACACACAGACGTAAACACAACAATGTCCGGATCTCAGCTCAAGCTGTGTTCCCCACCTGTGGATGGGGACAGTCCAAAAAACACGTGATGGGGCTCCAGAGCTTCCTGCGTCTTTCTCTATCTAAATCCTGCTAAGAAAATCTAAACAGTCTGAAAGCTGTTTAGTGAGAGGCATAAAATGAGTGCATTAACTGTGCACTAAAGGAGTGCGCCCTCCTTGGCCCGTTTTAAGGAGGAAGAGAATAATCATCCATGTGCTTAACTCTTGAAATCCTTGCATGACTCACATTTGATCCTCTGAATAATCCATTGAGACAGTAAAAGCTGGAAAGAGACTCAACCCTGTCCAGGGGGAAAGCCATGATTCTGTATCTCCATTTACACGTAACTTAAAACATTTAAAATGCAATTTTCCGCAAATTCTGAATCTGTCAAAACTATTTTATGTCCTAAATTGGGATGGGTGTGTGTGGTTACCAAGCAGATTTGAGATGTGTGGCACACAAGTTCAGAGGGCAGGAAAAACCCTGTCCTTTTGAAATATTCACCACTAGCTGAAATAGATTTGTGTGTGTCTACGAGTATATGTTTGAGTCAGATTGTACCAGATAAGCTTGCTACTCAAAAGGCCAGCCTGACCGTATCATCTTCCATCAAAGAGTCTCTGCACGCACACACACACACACACACACACACACAGTTCTCAAAATTGATAGCTGGAAAGGGCAAAGGCAAAGTCTAGTGCAGCTCACACACACACCCACACACACTCACATATGCACTGACACATCTGACCACACTTCAGATCTGTAGCTGGCAGCTGCTGGTTCTGGTCTTCTTTGAAATGAAAATAAAATGAAAACAACCAAGGGGCAGAGCAGACACTTATCATTGTAATGAGCAAGGCTTCAGCGTGTGTGTGTGCGTGTAGGTGCATCTTTACATGCGAGTGTGTTGTTGTTGTTGCACCGCATGTGGCTGTGTACACTTAGACAACCATCGGCGAGGCACAATTCACTGGCCAACTGGTTTGTATCATCAAAGAGAGTAGCTGTGTATGGTTGACAATGGATGCTGGGTTGGTATTGTGCCTCTTTTCCCACTTCAAACTGGACTTGCTAATGAGACACTCAGATGCGCACTCAACTGTTCAACCGCTATTGATGTGGTTATGAGTTTGACCTATATTTTGTTTTTTAAAGTTTGTATTTTTCCTTACACAAAGTCAGGAGATCAATACAGTTGAATGCCACTGTACTTTTACCAAGCTATATTGGACTCTGCAACAACAGTCCTCAGAAAATCAATTCCTCTCAACACCTGATATGTTTTAAAGTCTGCTGCAGCAGGAAAGGTGACCTCCATCATATGCACGCGAGTCACTCGCTTGTTAACCTAAAATCTGTGTCTCTGAGACAAAAGTGTAACATGCTTCTTGGTGAAAGAAATTCTACAAAAGAAAAGATATATGATAGTAATTAGAAGACCTTACACCATTACTATATGTCACAATATCTGTAGCTATGTTAAGGTAATTGTCAATTTGTGTAGTTTATTGTCCTGACAAATGACTGCATGTTAAACCAAAAGACATACCAGAAGAAATCAGACTTGTTAATTACTTTTTACACTTTTTAATTTAGACAACATTATTGCGTATTAAGATAAGGGCTGGGCAATATATTGATATTATATCTATTGTGATATGAGACTAGATATTGTCTTAGATTTTGGATATCGTAATATGGCATAAGTGTTGTCTTCTCCTGGTTTTGAAGGCTGCATTACAGTAAAGTGATGTCATTTTCTGAACTCACCAGCCTATTCTAGCTGTTCTGTTAATTGCTTTTAACCACTTAGTCATTATGTTCATATTACTGATGATGATTTATTAAAAAATCTCATTGTGTAAACATTTTGTAAAAGCACCAAGAGTAAACCTTACAATATCGTCACAATATCGTCACAATATCGAGGTATTTAGTAAAAAATATCATGATATTTGATCTTCACCATATCGCCCAGCTTTAATTACGATTCGCAATATAAAAAAATAAAACAAAATTAATGCAATGATAGACAACAATTACAGCCTTGAAATCCGTTATATTAATGGCAAATAATATGGACTAGCTAATATCGTATCGTACCAAAGACCACTGTCAGTCTGACAAATCGGCCAATCACTCAAACATGCAAGCAACCCCAAAAATGAGGTCACATATAAAAGGAAGATAGGAGAGAAATGCATTAAAAGTCTATGATGGAAGTTATAAAAACATAAACGGGGAGAGAGATAAAGATACAGCTCTTATCTTGTCCTCCCTCAGGATCTGACTGACTACGTTCCAATGCACACGTCCCTTCTGGCGGTTTAGCAGTAAATAAGACAGGGTGGCATTCTTTGGTTGACCCCACCGGCCTTGTTTTAGCCCCCCCCACCTCAGCACCACTCAACCCATGCAGTCTAAGCTGGGAACTTGGTGATCCAGACATGGTAAGTGGGGGTGAGATTCTGTGTGCTACTCCGCCCCGGGCCGGCTACCAATATCCCAGGTGGGGTGTAGAGACGGGGCGGGTTGGCGGAGGGGTAGTGAGAGAGATGTCACTGACCACATTAGTCACCAGAGAAAGCAGGCCATGAGTCAGGAAAGCTCCCAGTCCCATCCATCACGCCCCTCTTAACCCACTTTTCTTCCAGTCCAGCCACTCCAGCTTTTTATTTTTCTATTTTCTGCTAGCTCTCCATCCCCCCTGCTGCTGATAGAGTAACTCTCCCATCCTTCTTTTGATGGCGATGAAAAGTAGAAGAGGGCGCAAAGAGAATGGTTCAGTGCTGGATGGCAAGAGATGAGAGCGAGAGGAGATTTAGGGCCAGCCTTTTGGAGTGCAAGAAGGGGAAACTTAGGAAATGGATTATATTTTCCCAAACATTTGAAGAAAATAACTATAAGTTTGTTTAGTCTTTGTCACCGCAGGGAGACAAAGAAGATAATACAGTGACATAGTGTGTCTCATATTCACACCAGATTCCCTGCGGTGGTGTGTAGAGAGAAAACCTGTGAGTTGGTGAGACTGCTGTGGGATGATAAGTGATGATATGAAAGAGGTCTCACTTCTCCAAAAGGCTGGTGGCTCAAATCCTGGGCAAGGTATTTGATTCACTGCTGAGATGAAAACATTGTTTTGCTAGCTCAGCTGTGGAGGGATTAACGTGGAATGTGGGGGAAGATGTGGATGAGTGATTGAACATTTTGAAATGATACTCCACAGGGTATGTGATTTGATGGTTATCGATGTGGCTTAATGCCAACAATATATTCATATAATTGTTATTGTTATAAACAATAACCCCTACACCTCCCAAGTGTGATAGTGAGCTCAGTTTACCTGTCGTTTATTATGTGCAGTATGGTGCAGAGAGAGCCCATGGTGGGGCAACTTCCACCAGGAAGGGCCATACAATCACACATTGGCTCTGTCTGATTCAGTATATTAAAGAATAATTCCAGGTTATTATAACTCACCCTTTCCATCAGTCCTACATTGTAGCATCAAGTTAATAGCTAAGATCTTGGGATGCAGCAATATTACTAAAAAGAGGTCCAATAGGGGTTTAGATAGTTTAAGGGGAGACACTACAGAGGAATTGGACGGGAGGAGGTCAGGGTGGGTGGGTAAAAAAAAACAAAAACCTTTTGTCCAGGAGACAACCCTGTGTGAAACCAAAAGTCATTGTTCATTTATTTTTCACATAAGTTCTGTACTTAAGTTACGCCACTTCCTGAGTTATTCACAATCTTTTCCTGCACCTAACTAAATCGTTTTTGTCACGTTACTTGCATATTTAAGTTATGCCACTTCCGGTGTCATTTTAACTCAAACCGCAATCTTTTCCTAAACCTAACTAAGTAGTTTTGTTGCCTAAACCTAACCAAGTTAATCTTTTCCCAAACCTAACTAAGTAGTTTTGTTGCCTAAATCTAACCAAGATGATCTTTTCCCAAACCTAACTAAGTAGTTTTGTTGCTTAAACCTAACTAAGTAGTTTTGTTGCTTAAACCTAACTAAGTACTTTTGTTGCTTAAACCTAACTAAGTAGTTTTATTGCCTAAACCTAACCAAGGTGATCTTTTCCTAAACTTAAGTAGTTTTATGGAAACCACAGTCCCACAATGAGATAAATTCCACGAAGATAGCCCAAAAGCAACGAAGATATTATATTTATCGCGCTGGTATCGGATCGGTACTCTGCATCGGCCGATACCGCCATTTCAGGTATCGGAAACAATATTGGGTAGGAACATTTCTAGAACTAGCATGCTAATGTATTAGCATGTATTAGTATTATGATTGGTGTCGATGCTTTTTCATCTTTGCTGAGTGAATGTAGGTAAACTCAACCAGCAGTAGCTCTAGTGTCACATGTAATTAAAGTATGCATTAAATAAGTGCTGTCATCAATTCTGTTTTAATGACGAATTGATGAACTTGAACTGTTATTTACCTTCTGATAAGAAAACGTCACGTCCATCTGTTTGTTTACTTTATATCACTGGTCGCAGATGTGTGTTGCACATTTTAATTGAGCATTTCGATACTGTTACATTTTAATCAACCTCAGACAGGCTAATTCGACCCTTTAATTGTAGCTATGATAGAAAAATTGCAAACCTTTGCTTCCCTGCCGTGGCTGATTCAACATGACCCAAGCAATTTGTGTGAAAACGTGGTGTGACAGATCGAATTTGTGTCTGCTGTCACCAGGTGATGTAGAGGGAGTGACTCGACGACTCACCTCATTAAAGATTTTATTGGATAAAAAATTTGATTGGGCCAATAGGAGAGGCAAAGCGAAAGCTCCTTATGAACTCTGTTATCTGTTCATTTCACGGCTGTTAGTATTCGATTCAGGTTTGTGTGCGTGTGTGTGCACCAGGCATAATATTGCTCTGCAAAGTGTGAAATGGGAAATTTGTGAATATCTTAATAGTGATGTGACTGTGTCTGGTCAGTTTTTTTTTTTTTCCTGATACACTTTGGTCTCTCGGTCAATATCATACTGAAGAAATGAAATCTGTGTCGGAGCAGAATGTTTTACAGAGGACTTGGATGTTAATTCAAGTCCGTCAGCCAAGACCTTCGGTGTCAACGGCCATTGTCATTCAATATTCCGTCTCTTTCTTCTACCACGCTCTGGCACGTACATGCAGTACAGCATATGTGTGTTTGCACTGTGCACTGGGTATCTCTGTGTGTGATTTTGTGTGTGATCCATTTGGCTCCCAGTCGTCCCACAGCCTGGCACTCTTTACTTTGTCTGTGTGTGCGCAGCCTTCTGTTTTCTCGCCTTAAGAGACCATCTATGATCAGAGAGATGCATCAGCCACACACACACACACACACACACACAAACAAGACACCAGGCCCAACACAATGGCAGAAGGCACTGGGCCGACACATACAGTATCATAACCTGGGAAGTTTCCATGGTCGCCTCAGCAGGAAGTGCATTACAGCTCCTGCCTGTCTGTGTGTACTGCCGGTGGGATTGTCCATCATGATTTTCTTTTTAATTCTAGCTATTTTTCACTCTTGCACTCATTGCAAGATCCATGTACACAACATGTCTAGGATATAAAATATAAAAATACATCTATTATCAGAATATGCAGTTAAATAAACATTGTAGCAACATAGTAGTAACAGACAATGATAACCCTCACCAATTGTACCTTTTCATCCTTGTTCATGTTCTCACAGCTTTTCCTCTGTGCTGAGAAAACAGAAAATTAGAATCAATTTAGCAGAGTTTTTCATCATTTTCAACACCCTTCTTAATATATACAGTATATTAAATGTACGGTTCAGATTTTGAAGCCAATTACCTGGGAGAAAAGGAGGAAGCACACTTGTCAGACACACACTAACAGGTGTTAGGCACACTTGACCTGTTAGAAAAATATTAGCTTCTTAATTTGATTAAAAATACTGTCATTTTTTAGACAGGATGGCCTAAAAAAAATTAAGAGTGAACACTGATGGTTGACATTAGGGCTGCAACTAAAGATTATTTCCATTGTCATTTAATTTGTCGATTATTTTCTTGATTAATCGATTAGTTGTTTGGTCTGTAAAATGTCAGAAAATGGTGAAAAATGTCGATCAGTGTTTCCTAAAAGATGACATCCTCAAATGTCTTGTTTTGTCCACAACTCAAAGATATTCAGTTTATTGTCATAGAGGAGTAAAGAAACCAGAAAATGTTCACATTTAAGAAGCTGGAATCAGAGAATTTTGCCTTTTTTTTCCTTAAAAATGACTCAAACCAATTAATCGATTATCAAAATAGCTGGCGACTAATTTAATAGTTGACGACTAATCTATTAATAGTTGCAGCTCTAGTTGACATTCAGACAACCACACATGGCAACTTAATAGTCTATAAGACAGATAAGTAGGATAAGATGCTGATTATATTTAAATTTAAATGTCTGATGACATTTGACCAATAACAAATGACTAGTGCATTGCTGTTAGATCTTTGTTTTTTCTGTTCATTTAGCTATGATTCAGCTCAGTTCGCTCTCAACTGTCCCACATAGGACACGTAGCAAAGACACATTAAAACAAACTCATCCAACAGCAAACACAAAAATTAGAAATTAGAAATAGTAACATGCAATAGTAAAAGCAAAAAGTGGAGGCGGTAAGTAAAAACAAATTAAAAAGAGGTAAAAACCAATGAATAAGAACACGTTTTATGTTGTTTGTCTGTTTATTGATTCAAATTAATGTGGATATTTATTAGCATTACTCAACTTGGTTTCATATTAATTGCTTTCTGACAAGTCACTCAGACCTACAGTATATCTTTACCATCTACTTTGTGGCTAAATAATATCTTAATTACATGTAACTGACCGGTATTGTGGCCGGCACACCAGAGCAACTTTAAAGAGACCATTAATGGATTGCTCAGCCATATCTAATTACAAGGTTGTGGCCTTTGTGTTTATGGGAGAAACTGAAAGGAGAGGTCACATTCTTACTCTTTGCTTCTCTGCAACAGCGTACACTAACTGCAGACGGTCATGCTTGGCTGAATCACACTGAAGTTCATGTTTTGTGGTCTTCTACGCTGTCGCAGAGTTTCCTGCTAGACTGTTGGTGTAATATTAAACCAGGGAAGACTCCCAATATTCAGGGCATTTTGTCAAAATACAAAATGTACTGGTGCTTTCTGGACTCCATCCCCCACTCCCAATTTAATCTGTGAAATATTGATATCTACCAAAAATGATCTGTGAATTGTTAAAGAAATAGTTGGACATTTTGGGAAAAATGCACATTCACTTTCTGATTGAGAGTTACATGAGAGGATCGTCTCTCATATCTGTCCGTTAAATATCAAGCTGCAGCCAGTTAGCTTAGCTTAGCACAAAGACTGGAAACAGAGGGAAGCAGCTAGCCTGGCTCTGGGCAAAGGTTTTTAAAAAATCTGCCAACCTCTACCTCTAAAGCTCAGTAAAGTTGATCACGTTTGTTGAATCTGTACAGCTTAAATGGCCACAAAACTAAGTAAAGTATGTGTGATTTTGAATGAGTGGAGGACAAAGCTGCTGCTTTGCTAAAACACTGCTCAAGCTACGCCTCCTGTTTGGACACGGTGTAACACTCGTACCAATTAAGAGGCCAGATCTTCCCCAGCAGGGGGTCGTTGATGGGTGGAGATGGGTGGCGTCGAGGTGGAGGAGGGGTTGGGTGGAGGGTGACGGTTTGCTGACGGGAGGAGAAATAAATGAGCTCTGAGATGAGAAGTTAGAGAGCACAGAGACATATGGCAGGGGACCTGTCTGGCACAGAGATGAAGATAGATGGGCTCTGGGTCGTACCATTAGGTCCAGCAAAACACAGTGTGGGGACAGGTACATAGTGGCATATTCAAGGATTGACTCCTAAATGCAGGTGTAGGTTTCCGTATTTATTTATCTTTATTCAGTGAGCCATTATTTACATCCAGCATAACAACAGAGTTAATACCTACTGACTGATTTTTCTTTACTTACACTTAATATTGACAAGGGTACTCCATGCCCCATGCTTTGAATCAAATATTTTCTTTTCTTCTAGCTTGATTTATAAGCTATGGAGTTCAGCACAAGCAGCACAAGATAAGAAACTCTTTAAAAAACTGAGAAATATTCTGTCTCTTATTTGCATTGCTTTTGCTGCCCAAGAATAAATTATTTATAATTGGAAAAAACAAATTCAACACTAGCCTCTTCTAACAGGTCCTTATACCTAAACAGCAGAATAGGTGGTGGACAGAACAATCTCAACTCAAGGACTACTCACTCATTGTTTCAGAGCTTTCGACTATACCACACTGTCTTATTATAAGGTCAAGTAAGTAGACCTTGAGTTGAGGATTTGTCAACTGCAACAAAATGTGTAATTTGTCAGTGCAGGCCCAGACACGCCAAAACGACATCAAAGAAGTAGCCGTGACGAAGGCCGACTGTTGCGTCTCCTCACGTCGCCTTTGACTTGGACAAAATGTTGCACTCGAACACACCGCAAAGACCACAGCCGACGGCCATCTACCACGTATGTTCTGCGACCGGTCGTATCCACGCGGACCCTCCGCTGTTTTAAACTTCCTCGTTGCGGCCAGCTGTGGTTTGTTTTGGTTGACGGATACGGAACAGATATGACGTCACTACATCAATAAAAGCAGTAACTTCCTTGCACCTCCGCATAGACTCAAATGAAGCAAATATAACGATTCTGACATTAAAAAAAGAATTTAAAAATAAAAAAAAATAAAAAAATCGCGACACAGAGGTGAATCCTTTTTTTCCCCACCCCTATCTTCTGCACTGATGCGCTTAAGCTGAACAGCCAATCAGAGAGATTTCTCTCACCAATGGGCTCCAATTCTGATTCAACATGCTGAATCGGCCAAAAAGCCTCCGTCACGGGCAGACGGCGCGTAACACACAACAAAAACTAGGGCGACAGATGCTCACCGACAGCCCGTAATTGTCCGACAGCTGACCGTTGGCCTGTTGTGTCAGAGAATTAAGCAAAAAAGAATTTCACAAAATGTTGAACTGCTCCTTTAAATAGATGAATCTCTGCATTTCAAACTGACAACTAAGCAGTGAAACTTCACTTGTCAGTGTCCTCTGGGCAAAACACACAGTATATACAGTGCACTTTAGTTCACCCTGTTTCACTTTGGAGCGCATCTGAAACCAGAGACACGCACACACACACACAGGCCGAGGATCTCATCATTAAGAGGAGAGGAGGAATGGATGCATGTCTCAGTTGTTGTCACTATCAGTGTCATACTCTCTCTTTATTGTTTCTCACAGATCAGGCCCCGGCTTCCTGCAGTGTTTTTCTCTGTGTCCATTCATTATGGAGCATCCTCTCCTCCCACGTCTCTCTCCCTGTCCTTCGACTTCCCTCGCTTATTCTTCTCTGTCCTTCTGGCTCTCTGAAAGCAGAATTATTCTGTTTGTCTCCCGTTATCTCGCAGGCTGCCTTCCCTATCCCTCCCCATCCTCATTTTCTCCTGCTCAGCTCGCTGTGTGTTCAAAGTACAGCGGGGCCCCCCAGAGAGCTGGGGAGAAGTGGGCATGGGCTGGAATAGAAAAGAGAGGGTGAGCATGGAAGAGGGGGGAAGGCAAAAAAAGAGAGGATAAGATAATAAGGGCATATACAGTAGGCTCACCTGAATTTCATATTTCCCCTCTCTCCTTCTTTCTTTCCCCTCAGTACCCTTTTCCACTCATAACAAATGTCATTGCAGTGGCTCTGTACAAAGCATGCGGTCTTCCACTTGGCTATTATTATGAGTTTCATTACAAAATGCCAAAATTTGCCCTTTGCTACCTCAGTTCAATAGCCCCCACTTCGGTTATTGTGGTAATGCTAAATGAATCCCTATAAAAAGTGCCGGTCAGCAACATTTTTTGGGCTGTAAGCATCGTGGCTGCAGTGGTGTGACAAAGCAGGGCAAAAAGACGATGATTTACAGAGACATCTGAAGCACAGGGCATTTACTGTACATCTTCAATTTGGAAGTTGCATTAAAAGCAAATTCACTGGTGCTGTATATGTATTATTTATGACTTCCAGTCATGGGAGTGAATGTTTTAGTAGAAGGATTCGTGCACCATTTCCTGCGATTTCATGTAAAGCTGATGTCTTTTAGTCACGTTAGAAGCACGTCTCCAGAGATGGTGTTGTCAGTTGGTCGTTGGTATCTACTGTATTAGATGGATCACCATGAAATTTACAGACATCCGTGGTCCCCAGATGTCCCAAATGTTAGCTTTGACATTTTTAACATGTTAGCATTTAGCTAAAAGCACTGCTACCATATACAGCCTCACAGAGCTGCTAGCATGGCTGGAGACTCTTCAGTCAGTGGTGTAGTGGAGGATATACCCCGCGAATATCGTTTTTCTAGTGGTTTACAGTATACCTGCCCTAAAGCCATTGGAATATATAGAAGAGTATACCCACTTCCTCCTCTGTAACCTACCCATCTCTACCTAGTAGTACACCCACATTATCAGCAACCAGCACACCACTGCTCTTATGGTACATGTCCACATGGGTGTCTCTCTTCCCAGCATTGGATGCTTGATGGGCTGCCACTAGACACAAGGCACCTGATTGGACAAACGCTGTCCCTCATAGGCTGTTGCTCCCAGGTTTCAAACCGGAACCAACATGGCGGCTCGTTTATAGAAACTTTTTTCTCTTATATCATGAAAATAGTTCTCTGAAATGTGTTTCTGAAAACATTTCATGCGATAAATAAGCCATGCAGTTGCTAAATCTGTCTTTATTTTAGATCGACAACGGTTAGATTGAAAGTTTCTAGGGAGTTTTCAGAGGCGTCGAGTTGCGCTGGACGCCCCTGATTTGCATAAAGTAGCTTAGACCTCAACTTTATGCAAATGAGGAGCGGTCAATGTGACGCCCCGTCTCTCGAATCGCAAAATGCATGCACGGCTGCTTACATAGACAATGAATGGGAAGCGTGGAAAGGACGAAGGCTGTGGACACGTACCATCAATTAAATGATCATACGTATAATGTGTGTTGAAGCATGTGAAGCACCTGAGTTGGACTCGTGGCATCAACAAAATTTTGCTTGCACTTAATAAGTAGGCTCTGAGGCAGCAAAAGACTGCATTGCTGTACTTTCTGTGTAAAAAAAAAAAACAGGAAAAAAATCATAGCAGGGGCCGTAATGATAAAGCAGCCGGAAAGTGAAGTTTTATGGAAGAAAAGTAGTAAAAAAGTAGAGAAATATATATTTATATATAAAAAAAAAGAGTGTGAAAGCACGATGTTGGCCACAGTGCATCTACATATTTAATGTGCCCTCGGGCTGTCGGTTTAGCCTCGGTATAATCACTCTGATGTTAGGAGAGAAGAAAGGAAAGGAGAGAAGGAAAAGAGGGAAGGAGAGGAGAGAGATGTGGCATGATAAGAGATGCTGAAGGATAATAGAAGACATTTTGACATGTCACATTAGGAGAAGCACAGGTGCAAATAATAAAGTTAATGATGGCTGCATGCTGGCTCACTGTCACACTCTCACGGCTTACTGGGACACTTGAATAGGACGGAGCCATTATTAGGTTATTATTAACACCTGTGCTTTTCCTGATATAACAAGTCAAAATGTCTGCTATGAAAAAGGACTATTGTGTGCATCAGTTAGATATTACAAGGTTTATCAAAGCATAGTGAAGGTGAACACACACAGACACTGATATATCCTCCCAGGATTCAGCCAACCATTGACCTGAGCTGAATAGTTTATCATGTGTCACTGTTTAAGGTCACACAACGAATAAGATTAAAAAAAAAAAGAAACACACAAGATAAATACGAGCTGACAGGGTCACCCCTCAACAGCAGGCCAGCCCTGACGTTTGTGTGTGTGTGTGTGTGACTGGAGATATTCCTTAACTCACTTGAACAGTCTGCTGCCATCTGCACTGTCCTCGTCTGCTGACCTTTGTAATCTTTGTGTTCTCAGTTTGCGAAACTATTGGAGATCAAAAAAGACTTTTCAGAACTTTTCACTTTTTATTTGTCTTTCATGGGGCAGGAAGTCATTTCTGCTGCCCTCTGCAATAAGCGGGGAATTTAATTAAAAACAAATGTGGTTGAAATTTAAACTCGATGTCCTTCAGCCTCGGGGAGCTACTGTAAGGCTACGTCCACATTACAGGGCTTAATGCTCAATTACGATTTTTTTTTTTTCGTCCAGATCAGATCTTTCTGCCTAGACTGTTCAAAATTGACCCATATCTGGCATTACAGTGTGAACGGATGTCTGCCCTGAAGGCAACCAATAATGTACAGTGGTGCATTGTTCTGAAAATACACACTGGAGTTGTTTTAACTGCCAAATTCTGTTAACATCTTGCTCAATTTAACAAATCTGGGTTCCCCGTAACAGAAATGATACTCCTGAATCATAACGTATGACTTTGTATGACTCCCTAATGAAAGACTTTTCATTTTGGCTGATATTTAACTTTAACAGCTCTTCTGTGAACGAAGTTAAATAAACTAAAGTACAAGGTGTGACGTTACTGTTTGACATCCCCAAACACCGCCAGTCAGCACGTCCACGACAATTTTTACAACGTGATTTCACTAAATCAGAGTTTCGCTATGGGAAACTTGAAAAATGTATGAACTGAGTGAATTGTGGAAAGTCTGTTTAAGTTCATTTATATTTTAAATGACTGACAAGGAAAATAAAGTCTTCAACTGTTACCTCCTGTTGTTCGAAAACCTCTGTTGACATACTGTTAAATTTAACAGAGCAGAGCTTACCGATAAACATCTACTCCTTCTAAAAATACAATTTATGATTTCTTACGACTCATAAACACTAGCTCATTCAAGCAACATGATTTAACATAATTCGGTATTAATTTTAGGTCCATGATGTTTCCTAGATAATGCTTGTCTGCCGTAATGACGCAGTTTACACATTTTTGTAACTGCTGATTTATTAAATCGGAGTTTTTCTGAATGATAAATGGATTTCTGTGTCCACACTACTCTGAAATAATCTGATCTGTGTCACATCACAGCAAAAAAAATCATAGTTGATTTTGGCCACATTTGCTTGCAATGTGAACCTGTAAGACAAGCTATTATTCTGCATTTCATCAGATGCACTGCACATCAAGATGCCCTTTTATCTGAGCTACCCTTCCCACCTTCAACCTCTCCTCTCTACATCCACCCTCACCTTTATGTCTGTGTTTCATCTCCCTTCCTCAGCACCGCTTCATCTTTACGGCCCTCCCCCCCAGCCTATTGGCCCTCCAGTCCAGCGGGACCATGATGCTCAGCAGCTCTGTGGAGGTGCCCAGCCCGGGCGGTTTGAGCGGCCTTAGCGGGCTGAGCGCGGCGGCCCGTAATGTGGTGCGCTCCTCCAGCATCTCAGGGGCCATGTACAGCCTGGATAAGAGTCCCAGCAGCGGGGGCCCGGACTCCACGTCATTGGCTGGCAACAAGAAGCGGCGCTCCAGCCTGGGCGCCAAGATGGTGGCCATTGTTGGGTTGTCGCAGTGGAGCAAGAGTACACAGCAGCTCAACCAGCAAGGTCAGTTTACACTTTGAAATTATTCTGTTGGATATAAACTAGGGCTGTCATTTGATTAAAATATTTAATTGCGATTAATTGCATGATTGTTCCTGATTAATCGTGATTAATCACAAATTTATTGCACATTCTTTATGTGTTCAACATGTACCTTAAAGGGAGATTTATCAAGTATTTAATTCTCTTATCAACATGGGAGTGGGCAATTATGCTGCTTTATGCAAATGTTTGTATATATTTATTATTGGAACTCAATTAACAACACAAAACAATGACAAATATTATCCAGAAACCCTCACAGGTACTGCACTTGGCATAAAAAAAATATGCTCAAATCATAACATGGCAAACTCAAGCCCAACAGGCAACAACAGCTGTCAGTGTGTCAGTGTGCTGACTTGACTATGACTTGCCCAAAACTGCATGTGATTATCATAAAGTGGGCATGTCTGTAAAGGGGAGACTTGTGGATACCCATATAACCAATTTTCATTTGATTATCTTGAGGTCAGAGGTCAAGGGACCCCTTTGAAAATGTCAGTTTTTCCTCGCCAAAGCGTAACTTTGGAGCATTATTTAGCCTTATTCACGACAAGCAAGTTTGACATGGTGATACCAATGGATACTAAAGGTCTTCTAGTTTCATATGGTAACAGTATCTTCACTTTAGCTTTAAAACTGAGCCCACTACAACATCTGAAAGATCGATGGAATATCAGTCTTTTCTTTCAATTTTTGGGTTTAGATTTAAAACTGCAAATCATATTCTTTTCCAAATGAAGATTGCATTTTTAATAGGTAAGACATTTAATCACCCTCCTGGCTTTGCTTTTAACATTTCAAAAATATTCCTCATGCTTTTAAAATGATTAAATACTTTCCTGCTGCAGTTAAATTGTTAACCACATGCCAACACTGTTCCAACAGAACAGTGATTGTTTCAGTGTATGCTCAATAACATTAGCATAATCCACTCCAAAGGGTGTTTGATGGGGCACTGCCTCAGTTATAATACCTGTAATATCTAATTCGACAAGCTCTCGCTGGCTTTACCATTCCTGGTATTATCAATGTAATTAGTCTTTTTTAGACTGAAGTGGGTTTGCAGCAGTAGCAGCTAGTATGTATGGCGGCTGTATGGCAATGATAGCGGCGCTATGTTCTAGTATGTGTCCTGTGGGGTATAATTACAGATACTGTGCAGCTGCAACAAAGGTGTCTCGCTTTGCGCCTCAGCAGCGAACACAAACCCAGTCGCTCCTGGTGGGAGATAGGAAAAACATGTCATACACACAAGGCTTGGTAAAGACTGAGAGGCAGGGCCAGGAGGGTGCACGGGATGTAACTCATTTCCGTTAAATTCTTCCTTCATTCTTCTGTCGATAACAAGCACCTTGTTCATCTCCCCACATCCTATTAGCACGTTCAGTTTCTGCTTCCAGTACATTGAACTGTAACCTTTTCAGAATACTGTCTACATGTCTTTCTGCTTGTCTGCTCGCTTTTGTGGTTGTACAGCATGTACGGGTAAGCCTGTGAGAACGTTCAGTCTCATTACAACATCTGAGGGGTTGTTACTGTCTGCTTTCTTTAGCAGCCTGGGTACCGTTTTAACATTTTCATTAGCAGTTTCAAGCTTCTGAACCAATACCAAAATATGTTTTTTTTCTAGGGAAAGAAATTATAACACTATATTTGATATTTAGATTAACACAACTTGTGATTTTTAGGTTGTAGCTGGCTGGATTTAAAGTGGAAGTAATCCACCTCCCATTAAGGAATCCATTGGTACTAACCATATCATACTAGCTTGTCGCGAAGAAGGTTAAATAACGCTCCAAACTTAACTAAATTTTGGTGAGGACAAACTGGCATAGCCATTTTCAAAGGTGTCCTTTGACCTCTGACTTTAAGATATGTGAATGAAAATGGGTTCTATGGGTACCCACGAGTCTCCCCTTTAAAGACACGCCCACTTTATGATAATCACATGCAGTTTTTTGAATGCAGTATAAATGTATTATCTTTGCCTATTCTAAAATGGTTCATTTGAATATTTCTGTCAGTGTGCTGACTTGACTATGACTTACCCCAAAACTGCATGTGATTATCATAAAGTGGACATGTCTGTAAAGGGGAGGCTCGTGGGTACCCATAGAACCCATTTACATTCACTTGTCAGAGGTCAAGGGACCCCTTTGAAAATGGACATGAAAGTTTTTCCTCGACAAAATTAAGCATAACTTTGGAGTGTTATTCAGCCTGAACCCGGAACAGCCTCTGAAATACAATAAAGTCTGTCGGGATCGCCTACGATCCTGCGGGTGTCAGAGGGTTAGGCAAACTTATCACATCAATATCTAATGGTGTCTTAACAGTTGCACAAGATATATGCCTGGATAAAATAGACTAAGATTGGTAAAGTTATGATTGATACATACATACATACATATCTCATCAAAGTAGTAAGTCAAATAAATCTGTCTTGAAATCTGACAAAGCAATGTTCAGTGTCAACTTTCAATTCTTGACAGTTTTTGCTACTTCATCATAATTTCCTCGCGAGGGAGTGTGTGGCGTAAAGAATGGTATCCGTTTTGTCAGCCGAAGCAGCTCTGTCCTCTTCTTAATGATCAGAACTTCTCACATAACTTCAGTCTTTTGGTACACTTCCTCCACTTCCTCACTGGAAATATAACAAGACCAGGCAGGTTCGCTTTCTCCATTACTCTCGGCAATGACAGCTGTGAATTGATATGTGAACGATGAAAGATAAGCAAGAGGAAAAGAGAGGACAGCGGAGGAGTGTGGATGAAAGTATGACTTTTAAAAAACAAAGTGAGTTTACTTCATACATGTTCTTC
Source organism: Sebastiscus albofasciatus (assembly GCA_916701655.1). Lineage (NCBI taxonomy): Eukaryota > Metazoa > Chordata > Actinopteri > Perciformes > Sebastidae > Sebastiscus > Sebastiscus albofasciatus. The sequence goes on from CAKAOI010047556.1 coordinate 34,269, forward strand.
TCATGCCCGCTCTGACATGGTCACCTTATGGCTAATGGGTAGTGAGCACAGGGACACACACACACACTCACCTAAATCCTGTATCATTATCTTGTATCATTACCTGTTTTTGGCTCCCATCAGTGTGAGATGGCTGTTGCTCCAGTACTCAACACACACACACACACACACACACACACACACACACACACATAAAGGGCTCAGTGCACTGAGGCACAGCTGACATTCGTCTGACGCAGGGAGAGCTGTCGATATTTTCACCACAGGGGCTTTCATGTCTCTGTGTTCGTGGTGATGAGGAGAGCACAATGGAGGGGAAAGTGTGGATGAGGAGGCGAGGAGGGGCCGAGGATGTAGAGGAGAGGAAGGGGAGACGAGTCGCGTGTCTAAATTTAGATGTTCTCAGCTGCCAGAGGAGCACATCACGCCTGGAACAAAATCACAGTATCATGCACCGCTCCTTCCACATCCATCTATACTACATCTTATTATAGCTGTATCATCTTAAGATCCTGCATGGTAGTTTTCTTGGGGAAAAGAGAGTACTGGTATTGGCAAGTTATTATTATTCTTGGCAAAGCCTGAGTTTAGGTATTGGTATTGGTACTTTTCAATTGATTTTGGTGTAAATTAAATCACAATCCGGTATTTCACCTAAGTTCTTCTACATAACATCCACCCAACAACAAGATTTTGTCACCATTCTACTAGGAATAGTCTGTTTTCTCAGAACTTTACAAGACTGTGCCTGGAAATCTGCACCTGGAGATAAAAACAAGGCTGTTAATCCAATGACCCAGAGAGGCCCAAATGGGCTACTCTAATCTGTTGTTTTCCCTACCGCATAATTCACACCAGCTAGAGGGGAAAAAAATGCTGCATATAATTAGTTTGGTGACCCACACAGACAGACAGACAGACAAACAGAGAACAGATCCCTCACCGCCTGGTCGGGTTCGATTAGCTCCCTCTCCGTGTTCCTTCCTGGCGGTCGTTAACGGGCCAATCTGGTCAGCTGTCACTGCTCCATGTTCCGAGTGACATGTGTATTGATTGGCTGATGGGGCGGGTCGGCCCAGGTGCAGACCCCCCTGCTTCGCTCAGTTGGTCACTTAATAGCCAGTAAGCCGCTGGTTGAATTGGTCCCCAGAGAAGATGTGTATGAGGGAGGGAAGTCATTTGGACTTTTGGTGCAGAAATAAAAAATAAGTGGAATGTACTCTGCTAAAGATAAAGAGATAAACTCGTCCACTAATCGGAAGAACGGCGGTTCGATCCCAGGCTCTTCCAGTCCCACATGTCGAAGTGCGAGAAACTGAACCACAAATTGCTCCCAAAGGCTGTGCCATCAGTGTGTGAATGAGTATTTAGATTAGATCCCGATGGGCAGGTTGGCACCTTGTAGGGCAGCCTCTGCAATCAGTGTATGAATGTGTGTGTGAATGCTGACATGTGGTGTAAAGCGCTTTGAGTGGTCGGAAGACTAGAGAGGGGTCTATATAAATGCAAGTAGAGTTGCTCCGATAGTTATATTTGCAATAATAATAATAATAATTATAACTATATATATATATATATATACTGCATACATGCAGTATATATATATATATATATATATATATATATATATATATTTTATCAGGCTTTATCAGGCTATTAGATTGGTACTCGAATCGGCAGATACCGCAAGTTCAGGTACTGGAATCGGTATCGGGAAGGAAAAAATGGTGTCGGTACATCTCTGAATGCAGGTCCATTGACCATTTAACTGACCATATGTATTGTGGCTGATAATTGATTGATTAATATTATTGAATAACTTGCTGTTGTATGTCGGTGGTTATAGAGTGCACCTCGAGGGAAAGAAAGAGACTGAAAGCACTACACAAATCTATTTATTGCCTTTTATTCTGTTTCTGGTTTCTAAATGTATTGCACCCGTTTTATGACTTTTAATATCAGATCATAGGCAGTCTTTTATCTAGTGACTGAAAATATTTGTTCTACTGTGAATAAGAAGATTTATAGTGGATGACTAAATGAATAAAGCTAAATGAATGGGGAGGTACAAAGAAAGTGGCAGCTGATAGACACAACGAAAAAAGACAAAGTGAAACGGGGACAGTGGGGTAATATGTCAGCGTCTCACCATTAAGACGCTGTTAGGAGGTAATGTGGTTATGGTGTTGTTATTGTGTCAGAGTTCCTGCAGGGTATGTTGCAGCCCTGATCCATTTCGTGGATTGGATCCAGTCAGTTTACAACTATCAGCAGAATCTGTCCCGGTGAGCTCTTATGCAAGCAAGGGAGTGTTCTTTTGTAGACATGTCCGAGCAACAGTTGCATGTTATTTTTGAAATAACATCATTTTCAACATAATTTCCAAACTGTAAAAAACAGCATGTGTTGTGTCTTTTAGAAAATTTGAATATTGACTATTTCCAAATGCAGCCGTTATCTATCCTCCGATATTAAAGCCTTTCTCATCGGAGGGTCTTACAGTAGTCCTCATTAGGGGTGTCACAATACATTCATAATATTTGTAGCAAAGATGGAATGAAAACGAGCTATTACTCACTTACTTAATCCCGGCATAAATCTACAATGAGCTCCTTCCATCGTTCCATATCCCACTGTACAAAATAGTTTTTTTGTGCAAAAACAGTTGTCAACTATTAAATTAATTGCCAACTATTTTGATAATCGATTAATCAGTTTGAGTCATTTTTTAAGAAGGCAAAATTCTCTGATTCCAGCTTCTTAAAAATGTGAATATTTTCTGGTTTCTTTACTTGTCTATGACAGTAAACTGAATAGAAGACATTTGAACTGATCGAATAATCAAGAACATGATCAACAGGTTAATCAACAATGAAAATAATCATTAGTTGCAGTCCTGGATACGCAGCATTCTGCATAATGTCAATGGGCCACAAACTCCAATCTTCACACAAACTTGACTTTAGATGTCTAAAGTAGGACAAGGACATTTCTTTAACTGCAGCTTTGTCAACATTTTCAGACAGCAGCTGAGACCTCTGACAGCTCTCAGTGTTAATGGATGCCGTATAATTGTACCCTCTGGTGTTTCCAAACAAAAAATAACTCTGATTATTTAATATATTAACCATCCATTCGACATCTCAAAACTTGTCTCTGTACTTATCTGCTAAAGTGTGAATAAAGGTGTCAAAGTTAGGTTGATAACAGCATCAAAGAATAGGAGATGTAGGCTAACGACCAAACCCTGAACATGACCACTAATAAAAATACAGGGTTACATAAAGTCCTTCATGTTGTAATGATGTACAGTACACTTTCACAAAACTGGTGCAATTGTATAAAGTGTGCTACCATATTTCGTTCCTTTTGAAACAGGCTATTTTAATGCATTCCTACCAAGATGGGTGTATATTTTCCTTCCATAATGTATTTCCTTATGTAATTCCATTCATAGCCTCGACTCCCACTGTGCCTTTGCCTCATTATTCTGGGTTTTGTAACAGGCGAGCGTTGAGGATGGCATTTTGGTCTGTGTTCTATTTATTACCTGCTATTATTGGTAACGGTGAGGAGAAAGCACACACACACACCGAAAATGGTTTCCCAGGTATAATGGGTGAGTCACTCCTCCGCCGAACACAGGTCTTATCTCCTGAGCAGGTTTATCCTCGATTGTGAAAACAGGGCCAGTGGAGCGTCTCTCAGCACACTGTCAGTCTGCTCGGAGGGGACGATGCTTGCAGAGAAACAAGTGCCTCTGATGAGATGCAGTGCACCAGGAGAGTTAGATTAAAGGAAACCAGGCGTGGATGTGCGTCTGTCTGTGTGTGTTTGGTGAAGGTCCCAGTGAAAGGCTTCAACTCCGAGCACACCCCCTTCTCCCCCCCTCTGCTCCATTTAGCTCTCCCAACCCACTCAACACCCATCCTCTTTATTTTCTCAACACTGCTTCTCAATTCCTTTTCAATAGTCTTTATTTAAATCTTTCTGTTCTTCTGCGTGTTTATTTCTGTGCTGCTGTAGATAGCGTTGGAAATAAACCAGAGACAGAGAAGAAACAGACACAGAGAAGGGAAAAATGTCACACAGGAAGAGAATACTTGGTAGTTTGCTTATTGAATTGATTCCAACTTTGTTCCGAGACCAACAGCAGCCGCATTTCTATTGTCAGACAAATCATTTCTGAGTTGGCTGACTGTAACTGTAGCTCCAACCTGGGAGTGAAGATATGTGACGGGGCTTTCATTGCCAGTTATGTTCAGAAACCCATTTTTCCATGCTTCTGACTCTGACTGGTTTATTTTGTCCGTCAGTTAAAATAACACAGGTGTTTCTGTTTTTATTTGCCTGGCTGTAAAAACGGCGTGATTCAGTGTCACAAACCACAGAGCGGTGCCATGAATTTTGTTCCGTTGTTTGTTGCCAAATACTAGTATTAAATCCTTTGTAAGCTTTGTTTCTCTGTGTAGAGCACATTTACTGAAGCTATTCAGCCTTCACTACTACGGAAGCTTAACAGCTTTAACTATTTGCTTACAACATAAATAATAAGTCATAGCGGTGGTGTTTCAGAGATTTCTGTCTTTAGCTCACGTTATCCTGCAGTTCTGGTTATTACCGATAAGCAAAGAGCGGTGCTGATACTGTGTCACTCTGTTGACAGGACAATGTTTAGCTGAAGTTCTGCTTTGATCAGTTTGCCTGAACTTCAGAGTACAGGAAAAGTCTTTGTAGTTTCCTAAATACTGTGAACATTGTGCTCCCCCACATTGAGGTAGTGTCTCTAGTACAGGACAGGATGATGTGATGCAGACGGGAGATAGCTATGGGTGACATTTTAAAGGGCCAGTGTGTAACATTTCAGGGGATCTATTAGCAGAAATGGAATATAATATTTATGTGTTTTCATTAGTGTATAATCACCTGAAACGAAGAATCGTGTTTTCGTTAGCTTAGAATGAGTCCGCCATGTTTCTACAGTAGCCCAGAACGGACAAAACCAAACACTGGCTCTGGAGAGAGCCTTTAACGTTTTTAACGTTACCTGAAGGCCACCGTAGTTGTTTCACTCTTGTGAAACTGCTGTAATGTGAGCCGAAGACTACAAAATCGTGATATCACCGGCCGCCATCTGACTTCCATTCTTCTTAAAGTAGTGTTATTATGGTAAAGATGACCTCTGAGCGAGGCGAACAGCGTTACCACTATTTTGCACTCGGCGGCTCACATTACCGCAGTCTTGTAAAGGGAGGAGTGAGCGGAGGGGTACTCAGTTGGTTGCAATCTGCAACCACACCACTAGATGCCACCAAATCCTACACACTGTATCTTTAACGTAACATTTCAGGAGTCTCTGTTTCTATCCCAAAATAAGTAAAAAGTGTTGAGCAATCACTTTCAGATACAGTTCTACGCCATGTGTGCACAGATCTTCCCTTTATTCATTGTCATTCATGTCACACACAGACTTGCACACTTGCACATGGCTTCGGCCTTGGACTGCTTTTTCATTCATCCGTTTTTTCTTATATCCATATGTACAGTATACTTTGTATACTGCACTATTTTGCACTATTTTAAGTATTTACTAGTATGAGTACTATATTAGTATCATTATTTTTAACTTTTAAGATGTTCAAATTTCCTGTTTTGTGTTGTTAATTGTACTACTCTACGAGCCTCTACAATTGCCCTTCTGGGACAAATAAAGTGATTTGAATTGAATGAACATTAGAAATATATACTGTAACTGAAAGTCGCCATCTCCTATAATAGATCAAGTTTATTTTAATAGACATTTAAAAGTACAAATGTACATTAAATGCAATGAAATACATCTCTCCTGGCTGTCTCTCTCATCCCTTAAAAACAAGATATAATAAGAATAAATAGAGGTAACAACACTAATAGTTAGTTTTCCATTTCTAGCTTCTTTTCTCACTCATAATTGAAGATGTTGTGTATCATGTTTTGTATGTTGGATCAGGATGTCGCCAGGAGAAAGAAACCCAGCAATAACACAATAAAAGGTCACAGACTAGTACGTCCACTGGTTTAAAAACAGTTAGCTTCTACTGTATGTGTCTCATAGACCAGAGAATAAACCTGGCATTTAGTACTCCCGGTGACTCACTCATGCCCTACTTCTAGCTGTCTTTCTGAGTCACAGCTGAAAAACACACTTTAGGAATTTTGGCAGAGACATTTTGGAGAGCTTATGGTGATCAGATCCTTCGAGGGAAAACTCACCCCTGAAGAGAAATTCGTGCATATCAAGACAGCTCAGAAAAGGAACAAAATGAGCAGCAGTCTACACAAAGCAATGAATTGTTAGAATGGCAACAATAGAAGTTGTTGAATCCCTGTAGCGTCTGACCTGTGGTAACTGCGCTTTCATAATAATAGATATTTCACAACTACTCACGATAGCTATTCATACTTGCTATGACTAATGGAAAAATCCTCCTTGAGTCTTTTGAGCTGCTATTTCAGGTGAGACTGCTGCTCTGTTGTCTCCCTCACCCCACCTCTTGCTCCACCACCTCATTTTTCTTTTGAAGCATATTGAGTCACTGGCTCTCCTGACACATACAAAGTGAAACCTTACTCATGTCTCTAAAAGCTTTCCCTTCCCCACCGGTGCTTTTAGAGGCTACCAAACACCAGCTAAGCTGACCGGCGATCGCTCTCTCTCCCCTTTCTGGTTCTCATCTCTCAACTCTCCATACTCCCTTGTCGCCCTCTTTGTGTTTCCTCCAGCTCACTGACATCTTAATTTTCCCTCTCCTCTCTATCTCTCCTCCCTTCATCTCCATCTCTTTTGCTCTCACTTTCACTTAGAGCGTCTATCATGTTTTCCCAATCTCGCCCACCGACTCCTTCGTGCTCTATTCTTAGCCAGACAGATTGGTGAACCATTCGACTGTGAATCTGTCTTTTCTTTGTGCCTGTGTACCTGCTATTGTGTGCATACGAAATGTGTTTGTGTGCATGTAAAACACTGCCTCTCAACAAAGTGTGAAGTTGTAAGGCACCGCACCTACAATCCGACGCAAGCTTTATATTACATTCACATTACATTACATTTCTTGAAACTATGTTTATTAGCTTTCTTGCTTAGAGTCACACAAGAGGATTGATACCAATCTAATGTCTGTATGTCAAGTTAGCTTAGCTTAGCATAGCATAAAGACTGGAAATGGGGAAATGGCTAGCAGAGCACAGCTGCAGCTTGCTAGCGTGAGCCGTCTAGCTGCTAAGTTAGCACCACGGAGCTGTTTGACTAGAAAGACACAACAACTAATATATAATAATAAGATATTATATTGATATTACAATAACATAATATCTCTATAACTACATTTATAGTTATAGAGTTTTTAGTTTAGCTTACGTCCCATCCGCTAACATGGAGGGGGTGGGCTTTATGACCTATACTGCAGCCAGCCACCATGGGGCGATCAATATGTTTTGGCTTCACTTTTGTGGAGCTATTATGTCGGCCATCTTGAACAGTCTATGCTCTAAAGCTTAAGAAGTGACTTCCTGGAGTTGTGTTGTCACTGTGAGGTTGTCAAGCAACCAGTGGAGACTCCAGGAAGTTAAGGTCCGGACACGCCAGCATTTAAGGTGGCGAAAGTTGAATGAAGTTGTCGTAGAAGAAGTTGCAGTTTCTACTCCGACAGAGGAGGCAGCCAGTTATGAGAAAGGGAGTTGATGGACAGGACAGTTAGCGAGCTTGTTAGCTCAGAGAGCGTTTATTCCCTCTTCATTAAAACTCGAAATGAATGAAACGATGTACTAGTCCTAGCATGTCCTCGCTGGCATGTTAGCTTGCCAGCCACAATTCCCCACCAGCGAGTAATCTCTGCATCACAGAGGGTCTAGATCCACGTATTTTACATACTTTACTGCATCCAACCAAGAAATATAAACCCCCCACATAACTCCCTGTAAAATCACAACTATTTGCCGTTACACTACAGATTAAACAAACAATATTGAACATGTTAAATAGTGAGCTTTGGAGATGCTAGTTAGCACATTTTTTTAAACTTTTGCACAGAGCCAGGCTAGTTGTTTCCCCCATTAGGTCCTAAAATGTGTGTATTTAACTGAGCGGATGCTACTGCGTCTGCTCTATGGGCCCAATGGATGCGGAAGATCGCCGGAAGATCCGGGTACTTTTCCAGTCGGAAGTCGAACCATTTTGGCATCATGCGCCACTGAGCAACTTTTATAGGAATGAACGGGGCCCTGCCTCCAACGCTGTATCCAGTTCTCTTTATACATCCATGGTTTCTCCCTGCTTCTGGTCTTTATGCTAAGCTAACCTGTATCTGGCTGTGGCTTCAAATTACTCTCTGCAAGAAAGCAAGTAAGCATATTTCCCAAATGTCAAACTATTCCTCTAACAACAATGCATTTCGCAACTCAAAGCGTGAGCTTAGTTGGAGCTCATGGAATTATGGAACTATTTCATCTTTTATGTATTATACATCATGTCAGAGTTTTCCCACAGCAGAGCCAGCTGAGGTGTTATTTCTCATATATTTTGGGGACTTTCAGCTGATGTGGCAAACCGCACTAATAGAGTAGGAGCTCTCAGATTTAGCAACCCGGGTCGAAAATGAGCAAGAGCACTTATTGGCACCCCAGCAAGGCTTTAACAGGCAATAAGTCACAGTGTGTGTCACAGAGCTCAAAAGTGTGTGAAGTGAGTCACCATGTTGTGTATGTGTGTGTATGTAAATGTCTGTGTGTAAAAGACCTATAATCAGGGTGTCATTACCACTCCTCTCGACATACAGTTCTGTAAACACACACTTATACTGAACGTACACAAGCCTGCTGCCTCCTGCCGTATGGTGCTGTTAAAGAAAAGCTGGACTGGAGAGCTGCTTTTGGTGCATAGGACCAACACACACACACACACACACACACACACACACACACACACACACACTTGTAGTTCCTTCTCAGCCAATGCGAACATACAGGTTGATTTCTAAATCTGTGTCATGGCACAGGGAGGCTGAAGCTGCACTGCAGGAAACATCAACTCAGGGACTTTGTTTAGTTTTGAGACTTAAAATGGTAAATCAGAGAGCACAAATCTGCCAAAATGTGAGATAATTTCCCTCCTTCTCAATGGAAGTCGATTTGTCTGGAGCATTTTCTTGACCCTAGGTGTAATTTTCTTTATACTAAGTGGAATTGGCTTCATTATTCTTCTTCAAGTGAAGACACTGTTACCTGAAAAATAGTTAAATTAGATCAGAGGGAAATGGAAGTATCTCATCCCACTGGCAGATTGTCTTTTCTTTTTTTTCCAAACTTAATAAGACAGTTTGTTGACATGGACTTTTTTTTTGCAGTGTACCAGATATTATCCTGTTCTTTCTTTGTCTCGCTGGGTATATTAGTGGAAAATTATGTTCAGTGCTTGACATCCAACGGAAGGTTTTGTTAAATATGATTTTTTTTGTTCGTTTCTAGCCATTTGATGTCATCTGTTTCTCCTCATCTGTTTCTTCCCTATGAATCGTTCGGCCATCTTGCATCATTTCAGTCCGCGAGTTGAGTAATCAAGAGGAAATTACATCTGAATTAGATTACTCTTTTCCTCATTGTAATTAATTGTCATTAGACAGGAGCCCGTGTGGCATATTAACTCACTGACAGACATCCTGCCATACATGAAGGTTTTAGATTTCAAGAAATCATTTCCTATGCAACATGGTGCTGCTGAGAAAGGCTTAATCGCCTCGCATTGACCACTCCCTGGCTTATACATCCCTGCCTGAGCTGTTAATGTGACTCTCACACACAAAGACAACACAGGGGATTAGTTTTGTTTAACTCCCATGCATTATCATTAAAGACAGAGTAACACTTAAGATACTAAGCTCCACTTAACTCTCTGCCACTTTTATTTGTTTTTGCATGCTCTGTTAGAGTTAAATAACTGTCTTAGAAAAGTGGACTGCTGGCAGTGTCTCATAAATGGTTGAATTATAGAGACAAATGTTTAAGGAAGAACACAAACACACACACAAAGCAGCAAGAAAACAAAGACATAAAGACATAAAGAGGTTTTGTGCTATTTGGCCCATTTTAGATTAACCATGTCAGCTAAATTGGGCCACAATTTTCAGCTAAAAGGGGCCACATACCCAGACACTTTTACACAGAAGTTAAACAGATATTGAGGGTGAAAAATGGGAGCTTTCATAAACTTTCCATTTACGAGGTCATGAATACCACGAGTAGGGGGCGTTCACATGGACACTTCTCATGAACACGGTTAATACGACCCCATTTGAAGGCACCATAACCCTCTTCACACTTGTAACAGGTGCATAGGTCTAGATATGTATGCAAGCAAAATCTTAATAATCTTTTTTTAAATTATGCGTTGCAGACAGTGTTGGAAGGGAACACAGACACAAGACCAGACTAGATGAGATGTTAAGGCTACAGGAAATGTTAATGCATTTTGGTGTTTTGTTTTTGTTTTTTTTGTCGAAGATGTTCTAATTTTCTCCGGGCGCTTCACAGCAGCCCACTGCTCCTAAATGCTTAGGATGGGTTAAATGCAGAGGTCAGATTTCATGTCTGCACCTGTATGTATATGATGATGATGAAGGTTTACACACAAGCAGACAAACTGACAGACTGACAGACTGACAGACAGAGACAGCTCTATAATGAACAGTAGAGGATCAGGATCGCTTCTTGACCAGCGCAGAGAAATGCACTTCTGATGTGAACAGGCAGGCTTCAGCTTGCGCGGCGATAAATAACACGGCGCCTCCGTTCCCTATGTGAACCCACGCGGTGCAAAATTGCTGGCATTGCGTCGTTATAAGTCACCATTATGAATCTCCCAGAGAACCTGATATTGAGAAGGCAGAGGAGAGTACCAGCAGCTTGTGAGAAGGTCCGGTATGCATGAAAAAGTCACAGTACGCCAAGAAGTAAAATGTAGAAGTGCCGGTAGAAGTGGCGGTAGAAGTGGCGGTAGAAGTGGCGTACCGCTGGCTGCGTACCTGATTGCATACTGCTAGCTGCATACTGCTGGCTGCGTACCGGCCCACTTCGAGCACTGACTTCTGGTACAAAAAACTAGGGCTGTCCTTGACCAAAGAAATTCGTAGTCATACTCGTACGATTTTGTTGATTTAGTCGACTTTCTCCATAACGAATCACACAGAAGCACCACTTTAAATCTCATTTTTATCAGAGATGTGTTCATAAGTTTCTTGGAAATAACTTCAGCATGAAAAAAGCATAAAAAAATGATTAATTGACTAAAGAAATTGTAATTGCCTAACACCAAAATTACCGATTAGTCGACTAATCGACTAAGAGAGGGCAGCCCTACAAAAAAAACAAGAAGGCGACGGCCAAAATGCTGAACTCGAGGCTTCAAAACGGCAGTCCACAAACCAATGAGTGACGTCACAGTGACTACGTCCACTCTGTATATGCAGTGTAAGCTTTATATATGTTTTAAGTTCCATGATAATCCTAGTTTAGTAGCTTTATACCCTCTATATACTGTGGAACCACTGAATCCCTGGCTGTAATCTTATGTAACTAACTGTACGGTGAATCACCCATTCACATATATAATCTCTTGTCCTACTTCTTCTTCTTTCCACCTTGAATCGTCCTTTTGTCCAAATTTAGCAGGGGTCCGGCGGTGAAGACACCACAACAGATCTTTCATCTCCAACATTCATGCTTGGTTACTGTTGCTATGCATGGCGGATCGTTTGCCGTCACCGGTGCATCCAATAGGCATGTCGGCGCGGCCAGGGAGTCTAAAAACAGCATTCTATATTACAGCATATAATGAGGAAGGCTTCATCAGTGCTCTCTCCAAATGTCAAAGCAGCTTTAATGATCTACTGAGCACACACAACCACACACACACATTCACACACACACAGATAGAGAAGCTATATATCATGTGTGTACAGTCACAGTGTGTGGCTCTTTTCTGCATTGTTGGCATTTTCTGTAATCCCACCTTTCTTTATTCCCCCTCCTGCTATAAATTCTCTCCGCTGAAGCTATTCAATTCTTTCCACCCCCATCAATTCTGTCTTCCTCTCATCCTAATCTTCTTTCCCTGTCACTTGATCTTGCCTTATCATGATTATCAAACATGCAGCTCGAATAAGCAGTTTCAACGCATACCTTGACTTTTACGCACGCAAAGAAAGTTTTGAGCGTGTAATTGCTCCCCGTGCTGCACATTTCTGTTAGATTCATGATGAGTGTGTCTTCGGGGACTACGTATTACTCATCACAGTGAAGCCGACAGGAGACACTTTTAACAGCCTCGTAGCACACACAAAGACTCCCCTCTCCTCTGGCATTGTAAAGCACAACAGCTTATGTAATGCTGTTATTTTAGCTGCTCAAACGGCATATACGTCAGACTACCTCTAATTACTCCTTACAGGATGTGTGCGCATTTGATGTTAACACTGTGTAACAAAGTTTAGTTCAGCAGAGGGAGAGGAGAAAAAATACGCTAAATAATTTAGATGGGATGGACCGGGGAAAAGAGATGGAAGTTGTGTGATAAAGATGGACGGCGGCCAGAAGACTAGGAGAACTATACGAGAAAATGAAAAGTGAGAGTGATTTGGAAATGCAGATAAAAGAAATAAAGGAATCGGGAGTGAGTGTAGAGGGAAAAGGGGGAGCAAGGATAAGAAAGCAAACAAAGAGCCGGAGACAAAGAGCAGTAATGATTTAAAGACAGAGAGAGAGAGAAAAAGAAGTGGTTGCAGATTATAAGGAGTGAGACTCATGGAGAGGACAATGCGAGTGAGGAAAGACACAGAAAGAGGGGAAAGGCTTATGAGCGAACACGCCAGCCGGGGCTCTTGGTGCAATGCAGACTGCATTGCCATGGAAACGAATGGAGGGAAAGCGCAGACGAGGAGGAGGGGATTAAATAGGAAGGAAGAGATCACTGCTTCGCACCGTATGGGGTGGGAGGGGGTTGGGGGGGGTCTGTTTTGATGAGAGGGAAGGGGCCGGCTGACAAATGAGTAACAAGTGTGGCTGTGAAGTTAAATGAATTAACTACTTGATAGTTCGTAGGTTTATAATGGGGGATGTCCCACTCTTAAGGGCATTTTTGACAGATCCACCATCATTATGGACACATTTGACCGTCATGATACTTCGATCATACACACTTGTAAGCTAATTATGTTTTAAATGCTGTATTCTTGACTTGTGTGATTCAATTAAGAGACAGAGTCAGAGTTCAGGTTACTGTTGCAGTGATGGTGTTAGTCCAGATCGAAGTGCAGGAGTTTCGGGGAAATGTTACCCCGATAAATTAAATTTTAAAAAGTGATGGAGGTGAAGGGGGGTTGAGCCTGTCGCCATGGCGCCATTTGTCTCAGGTGGCATTGTCTGGGTCCAGATCTGAGGGCGGGGGTTGTCATGGCAGCAGGAGGGCATGGAGTTTGTCTGGGTTTCGATGCTGCAAACATACACACACATGCATACACACAACCACTGTGTGTTGGGAATATTCTCGACTGCAGGATTATAAATAGAAGGCAGCACCCCTCTCTTCACCTCCAACACCCACGGGACCCCATCGTTCTCATCTTCCTCTTCACTCATTTCTCCTCAACACTACTTGTCCTCTCTCTTCTGTTTCACTCTCTTCATCCCTCTCTCAAAAGCCCCTTGTTAAATCTCCTCTTATTTCAGTCCCCCCCCAAAGTCTCATCAAGTGGCTTTGTTTGCTATTCGTTTATCTCCATAGTGATGGTGATGATGCGGGGTGTCTGCGGTTGTCATGGCGATGAGAATATGGGAACGGGGAGGATGCTTAATGAGCTTGGAGTTGCTCAGGCTAATGAAGTGGGACGGCTGTACCTGGGTGTGCGCTTAACTGGCGACAATAAGGAACCGCTTGTTAAAAGTCTCCTTTGGTGACTGGGCTCCTATAGAGGAGAGGCAGGAGAGTTCCTACGGCGACCGCAAATGCAGTCACAATGAGCTGCACGGATGCAGCTTTAAAAAGAGAAAACGTTAATCACTTCGTTTCTCTTGTTATTGCTTCGTTAACCAGTGATTTACCTCCAAATTAACAAGTTGAAGGGGAAAAGTTAGAGATGTCTTTAAGACATTTTCAAGAATTTAAACCTCTACTGCAGGATTTTAAAAAATGTGCAAGCCTAGAAAGCCCCTGTCAAAGGGAAGTCCTGGAAATTATTTTATAAGCCAAGCTTTGCCAACACAACGACTCCCAGCAGCTCTCTCATCCTCCCGTCTGACTAAACTGTCACCCTGTAGCCCAGACGTCTCACGTGCAGACACTATGTGTGTGAGAGTGTCGCACCGAGGTGTGAACGTATGTACAGACACTTATGCTATCTAGTGTCAGCATGACGTTTGTGTGAATGTGTGCATGTGTCTCTATAGATTCATGTGGTAAAGCTTTGGGAATTTTACGTTTTTATATTGCTTTATTGTTTGTAGACCTCAGGGAGAATGAAAGTGTTTCTTTTTACTTGTCTCTCTTTCGTTTACATCTTCCTCCTCACTTCTACTACCAGCTTCTAGCCTTTAATGTTTTAATATAAACTCCAAATAACAATTAGCATCTTCTTCTAGTATGTGTATTAGGCCTGTCGAAGTAATAACGCGTTAACGCAATTTGTGTTTTAAGTCAAGTCGTCACACTGACACACTTTAGGATTTGAGTATATTTTTTTATGCTAAATGCAGTACCTATGAGGGTTTGCCATTGTTTTGTGTTGTTAATTGATTTCCAATAATAAATATATACATACATTTGCATAAAGCAAACATTTGTCCACTCCCATGTTGATAAGAGTATTAAATACTTGACAAATCTCCCTTTAAGGTACATTTTGAACAGATAAAAAATGTGCAATACATTTGCAATTAACTATGGACAATCATGTGATTAATCCCAATTAAATATTTGAATCGATTGACAACCTAGTGTGTATACACAAATGTATTGTATGACTCCTGCGATAAATGCACTATTAGGGCTCCAACTAATGATTATTTTCATTAATTTTCATTCATTAATCTGATGATTATTTTCTCGATCAACTGATTTTATTATTTTGTCTATAAAATGTCAGGAAATATTGAAAAGACCTGTTATAATTTCCCAGAATGCAAGGAAATGTTTTCAACAACTCACATTAGAAAAAAACAGAGAATATTTTCCACTTTTGCTTGAAAACTACTGAAAAAGTTACTTTTTCGTCAAAATATCTGCCTCACTGTCTATGTTTATGTGTCTGTGTAAAGTGCCCTGAGTTGCATTGGTGAGATGTTAGCCTGCACTGTGGCTCTCTGGACCCTGTGAACTCTGGGTAATGTTGCAAGAAGTATAGCGAGACAAATATGGGAGTGATGGAAGGGATAAGGAAGGGGTTGTCTGCTGAAACTGCACGAGTGCGCAACCCTACATGTCACATCCTGAACTCAAATCCCTCCGACTGTGCCTTACTACTTTGAACTCAGCATGTCAAGTCACACTGACATGCAGAGTGTCATTACAGGGGATGATGCCCTGAAAGCTTCTTGTGGGGTTAGCAGCTCTCTAGCTTCGCTCCCGTTCTCCTAGCGTCAGCAGAGCTGTAAAGCCTAAATACCTTCCACCCTCCCTCCCTCCGCCACCTTCTCAGCTCAGCCTCCCGACTCTCTCTCTACCGCGCCGCTCAAAACATTCCTCAAGCTGCCAATTTGTGTGTGTTTCTACCTCGCAAGTCGGGCTCAGGAGTCCCCCTAAAAGCTTATTGCGCCTTGCTCACAACAGCCATTGTAAAATGGGCTTTACGTGTTTAAAACGGGCCGTAGTAATACCTGCGAAGTGGAGAGATTTACCAATAGCGCGGGGACGTCCCAGTGGAAATTATGTGAGATTGCCTTTCTTGCCTGAGTGAACTTGCTTCAAAATATATAGTGGGGGAGATGGCTGTTCTCAAGGCTATCCTGAATTTATCTTTATTTCTAGTAAGTCGTTTAAAAAAAAGCAAACATTGTGGATATTTCTTGTGCAGCCGATCTCACAGAAAAAAAAATGTTTGACAGAAACATCCATCCTCTGTCTGTTTCAGGTGTGTCTTTATAAACTGGGTGACTAAGAAAGCATTCAGGGAACTGAATGAGAACTTATATAAATCTTTCCTGAGGAAATTTACTTTTATCTTAAAGGGCGGGTCCATTATTTTAGTTTCCCACGAGACCTGACGTAGGTTTCTGCATGATGACGCTGCTACATGAACAGTATATACGTACATCCTTAGTCAGCGTATTAATGTTACATACAGTAACTTAGATGCCGGTCAGCACGCTCCCAGTTTGGAGGAGCAAATAGGAAGCTAAGTAATGTACTGCTGTGTGAACGCCACGTTAGTTTGGATCCAAGTCACACAAAAATACAAATAACCGATCAATGCAGCAGTAGACTAACAACTCTTGTGATCTGCAAGGTAAAATTACTGCTTTTTTTAATGTAGTCTGGTAACTTTGAAGACAGCGACATAAAGGCTTCAGCTCTCCGTCGGAAAAGGCTGTCTGACGGCAATGTAAAGCGGTGAAAATATTCTAAATATGGCATACACTTAAACTGATAAACTGCTCCATCCACAGCCATTTTACCTCGCCATCAGACAGCCCTTTCCGATGGGGAACTGACGCCGTTAAATCACTCTTTTCAAAGCTACCAGACCAGACTCCATTCACAAAAGCAGTAATTTTACCTCGCAGACCACGGGAGTTTACATACAACCCCACTTCAAAAAATCCAAATGAACCCTTTCAGTTATTTCCAAACTTAGCATAGCTAACTTTGACTCAGCTAGTGCTAGCATTCACATCATTTATAACCTTATTGATTAGCTTTGGTAACCTACGTGACTGCTTTTCGCAACGGCTAAGTGGGCATTTCCATTTGAAAAAAGCAGAACAGATGGACCCGCCTTTTAACATCTGCAAAACAACATCTTCAGGGTTAAGATCTTTTCACAACACCTGTTTGTTTTTCTAAATGTACAGGCAACGTGTCCCCGGGAAACCCTTATCATGCAGGCACCTGGCCCTGTCTTACACCTGACTGACTTATCAGACATGCTTAGCGGATTATCCTGGTGAAATAAGGTCACTTAAAGCAGGAGCCGTGACCTCTGTGTTTTTCAGACGGCGGGACGAAGAAGCTTCGCAGCACCATCCGACGGAGCACAGAGACCGGCATTGCCGTGGAGATGAGGAACCGGGTGACACGGCAGGGCAGCAAGGACTCAACTGACGGCAGCACCAACTCAAACAGCTCCGACGGAACGTGAGTATCCAACCAGAAATTCATCCACCCGTCCATGCACGTAATATACAGTATCCATCCATTTCACCATTATTCTGTTTCCTCTCTCTCAGGTTTGTCTTCCCTACCACACGCCTGGGGCCCGAGAGCCAGTTCAGTGACTTTCTGGACGGACTAGGCCCCGCTCAGATCGTAGGCCGGCAAACACTAGCTACACCCTCCATGGGTAAGCCAAGAATTAAGTAGACCTACAATACACCATCAGTTTCACACCTCTCTCCCTTCTACTGATGACCAATTACAATTTATAGGACAGTTTTAGAGGAAATGTCTCAACAACTCTTACTGTAGGGGCAAGATTTAGCTCTGTTAAAGAAAAAAAACATCAATTCTAATTTATCAGCAGCCTGACAATCCTAGGTAATTAAAGTTGTAATACATGAGATTCTAAATATTATTGGACTGTAGGATGATAGAGAATCAAAAATACCGCTATATACCTTCATACATACAAACTGTGAGATGCACAGCAGCATCTAAAAATACTGCACAATACTAGTGTATTCACTCAGCATGGTATGAAGTTATTCTTTCATGAGGTATAAATCTTTCATGCAAAGGTCATTGCTTGTGAAAAACAACAGAACAGAGCACTGTGCTCCACCATACCTGGCTGTGAAGACACTCACAGCTCTGTGTCGCCCTCTGCAGTTAGATATTAGCCATTGCAACCTTGCTTATTACAAAACATGGTTTACTGAGCACCACAGTGTTCTGATTATATATATATATATATATATATATATATTCCTACTGGGTTGATGATGTGTTTTCCCTCTACAGGGGATGTCCATGTAGGCATGGTAGACAGAGGAGGGCAGCTGGAGGTGGAGGTCAACCAGGCCAGAGGGTTGACCCCCAAACCAGGCAACAAGAACATACCAGGTACTCTGAACTGACTTCACCTTCTGCATTAAAACTCTACTCCTTTGTCCCATCTGTATATCAATGTTGGATTTTCACTGTGTTTGCATTGTGTTGCTTTGTCTGCAGCGACCTACGTGAAGGTGTATGTGCTGGAGAATGGCGTGTGCTTGGCCAAGAAGAAAACCAAAGTAGTGAAAAGGAATCTGGACCCCACCTACCAGCAGGCTCTGTTGTTTGATGAGAGTCCTCAGGCCAAAGTCCTACAGGTACGGGATTTCTTTACATTGATCCCTTATATATATATTCTTTTAATTTTTATTGATTATTTCATTTTTTTTTCATTTTGTTTTTCCTTTATTTGGTTTTATTTACACATTTACATAAACATACTTAATTAGATACAGAAGTGAACCAACTTTTCCACTTTTTACAAGGAAATTAAAGAACACACAAATAGAACATGGGGTGCTTTTCATGTGAAATAAGATAAAATAAATAATAATAATAATAATAATAATAATAATAACAGAAAATTACATTTAGAAAAAAAGAAAAATTAAACAAAAGAAGGGCGTTTTGGGGAAATATACTTTTTCCACTCCTTTCAAATTTCCTTAAATTTAGTTTCTTGAAGCCTCTTTGAGAAAGTAATTCTTTCCATTACAGATATTTCATAAATTACATCATACCAGTTCTCTAAAGATGGGGTATCTGGTTTAAGCAATTTCTTAGTAATTGCTTTTCTAGCACTCAATATTCCAAATAAGTATTTTGTTTTAATATTTGTAGATGTTGAAAGTAGAAGACCAAACAGGAGTTCGTCCTACTTAAAAACCATGCTTGTACCAAATATAGTAACTAATTCTGTGTAAATCTTACGCCAAAAAGACTTTTGGACAGGCCCAAAACAGGTGATAGTGGTTAGCTCCCTGGGAGCCACAGTTCCTCCAGCAGCTGGAAGAGCCTGAATGATGAGACTTCTGTGCTATTGATTATTTCTACACCCAATGCACAATTTAAAGGTGCAGAATTTCTTAAAAATACAATATATATACAAAAGTAATTCCTCCAACCACTTATGACCCACTAGAAGTGTGTGGCGGTGTCTGTATCTTCGGAGACTAGGGCGGCAACTAACAGTTTTCATTGCCGTGTAATGCATATGTATAATCTCGTCTCTCCTCTAGGTAATAGTGTGGGGGGATTACGGGCGTATGGACCACAAGTGCTTCATGGGAATGGCCCAGATCCTTCTCGAGGACTTAGACCTGTCTGCCACAGTCAGCGGCTGGTACAAGCTGTTCCCTACCTCCTCTCTGGCAGATCCCAGCATCGGACCCCTCACCAGACGCCTCTCCCAGTCCTCCCTGGAGAGCGCCACCAGCCCCTCGTGCACCTAGACACACCATTAGACACCCACATGCACGGGCACAGGCCGGAGTCATGCAGACACGGACACACGTACTGTATATACACAACGACTGTAAGTGCAAAGACAGGTAGGCATACATAAACACACACACAAACACACACACACATATACCCATCTGTGCAGGAAGACACATCCTTCACCACGTCCACATTCTCTCGCACACTGATCAGTATTTTAGTTTAGAAACAAATCCAACTTGAAGTAGACTTAATTTACCAGAAACATGTAGCATTTTTTTTCACCGTCCCATTTCAACATTTTCCTACCATGACACAGCAAAATCTGCATTCCAAGGTACCACCAGATCGTGGCACGACTCATCCCAGGGCCATCCCGATGCCAGTTTCTAAACTCTCTATGCCAAACTAAGAAAAAAAAACTTTATTTTTTAAAACCAAAGCAATTGTTATTGTTGTTATTATTACTATAAAAGTCGTAGGTGAACTAGTATATACAATATAAAGTATGGATATGTAGCAGAGTCAATGACTTAGATGTAATGCAAAAAAACAAGATACATTGTACACACACGAGCTGAGAACGGCCAAACACGTAAACACACCTGGGCAACAGGCTTGGATATTCACATAATGGCTATTATGTGAGGTAGCAACACTGCTATTCTATAATTTCCACAGGGCAGAGTTTATATATAGATATACATATATATAAATATAAATAGATAGTTCAATACTTATTTGTGTTTACGTATGTATCGGCTGCATTCTGCATGTGTGCTTGCAACCCTTGTAGAGACATTTTAAAGTGCTTCAATCTTTTTATTTTAGCTTGCCTCGACCAATGTAACGGGAGTATAGGGCCACTTTATTTTGCAATGAGGAAAGAGCACTGCACTGAGTTAGGGAGAAGGATGGTGATGTGATGGTGGAGCGCTATCATCGCAATCTGCAGAAGAAGAGAACAAACTAGTCAGCCAGCTGCCCCATTCGCTGATGAACAACGTTTCTGATCCTGCCTTCATCTTTTAGAGCAAAAAGACTGTTGCACCACACAGGGCACTGAGCACAAAGGCTTTCTGGGAAAATGTGTCCAGCTCTAGTCTGGGGTTCTTGTGTTCCACATCCAGGGGGTGCCACAGTCACACTCTCTTTCTCTGTATACCAGCACCCAGACTTCTTTGAACTTCCTGTTGATTCCCCTCTTTTTTTTTTCTTCCTAATTGTTAAAGGAAGTAGGAAAGTGGCCAGCGTGCCTCCGTCTCTCACACGTGTGCACACAGCTGGTCCTACAACCTCTAACCCTTTCTCTTTGGTCACCCCTCTCTGTCACACTGACTGTAACTAAAACCTGTTGTAAATGTGTATTATCTATAGATAACTAGTGTTACTTTTCTAGCAGGTTGATTGTTAACCTGCCATATACGGTAGTTTTACCCGTTTCAGGTGCAACTTGTCACTCCTTCATATTTCATTGTCAGGCAGCGTGTTTGTGTTTTAAGATGGCACTTTATTGTAATACGTGTATTATGTTTGAATTTACAAAGATGCAGTAGTTGACCACCTGTTTATTTATTTTTATTTTTATTTGGTCACACTGCAGTGTGCATTTCGAATCTTTTAATTGAATGCCAGCATGGAAATGTAACGAGTGTATTTTGAATGTCAGTGTAAAGGCCCACTGGGACAGCTGAAACAGATCAATTCTGCCACTGATTTTCAACTTAAAGGTCCAGTGTGTAGGATTTTAGGGGATCTATTAGCACAAATGTAATATATTATTCACAACTACGTTTTCATTAGTGTATAATCACTTAAGAATCATTGTGTTTCCGTTAGCTTAGAATGAGCCCTTCATATCTACAAAGGGAGCGGGTCCTCTTCACGGAGTGCGCCATGTTTCTAAAGTTGCCCAGAATGGACAAACCAAACACTAGCTCTACCTTTGGCGTTTTTACGTTACCCGAAGGCCACCGTAGTTCTCTACATGCTTGGAAAGGGAGGGGTATTCAGTTAGTTGCAATCTGCAACCTCACCACTAGATGCCGCTAAATCCTACACACTGGTCCTTTAAATCTGAGCAATCATAATAGTAATTTATTTGCCAAAACTTCAATCTTGTACAACATTGACTTATTCAAAAACATTTTTTTTGTGTGAGTAGGTACATTTAATTTTTATAAATCTATGTCTTGAAGGATAAAGACCCAATTTGTGTACTTGATGTATTTAAATTGATCCTTTTTTGAGGAAAAAATAGCTTTTCTTTTAATGTTTACCTCACACAATTACCAATGCAACTTTTTTTCTTAGTATTTGAAGCATTTAATTTGCATTTTAAATTGAAACAAAAAAGGCAGGACTGACCTGGAGGCTGTTCAAGTAAAATGTGCAATGGTTGAGTCTTCATTGATGGCAGAGGAGTAGCAGGGCAAACTGAGCTACTGGTGTTTTCTGTTTTTTTTTTAAGATGAAACTTTCATCATTCTCTTCAGTGGTTCAGAGTGTTATTGAATCTGTTCGTCTTGGGACCAACACCAAACCTTGTGTGTGGACAAAGACACCAGAGTCTTATTTTAGTGTTAGGAGAGATGACGGTCTCGTTATAGGCTATTAAAAGCTTGTGCGTGTGTTTACGAGCTCACATTTGGTTTCATCACCACCATATGTTCTATCGTCTGCGAAGAACTCGCTTCTCTCTTCATCTTTGTGCAAAAAGGGAAACTCCGAGGCACTTTGTCTCACCTCAGACCAACAGAAATCACATTTGAACACTCTTTGAACTTTGGATAAAGGGATCTCTGGCATTCTTGAATTTTTCGGGAGGAGAATGAAGTTTCAGTCAGTTTCTGACCCTCCCATCATGTATACAACCCTTTTTAGAAGAACCATCAAGGTCTTGGTTCCAATTTCTTTTTACCCTTTTTGGAGCCATTCCTTGCTGGATCTGTAACTGTATGGCCATGTATGTGAAGTAATTTTATGTTAATTCGTATCTATTTTTGTGGACGGCTGGCATGATGTAAAAATAAGGACTTATATTCTTGGTATTTGCACACATTCTCTTCAGTGCGCGCCTTTTGTGAGGACAAAAGAAAAGCTTGGTTGACGAGAGAGAAGATAAATGGAAAGAATGTTTTTAAAAAGAAATTTCTAGACTTATATAACATCCCTGCTGAATGTTTAGTCCCTGGTAAACTCTTTAAAAACGCTGTTAATATTTTTCCTGTGATTTCCAACACTTTTGAGCTTATATGAGACCGTATATTTCCCTTCGCTGTATATTGAGTAGCCCCTAAACATTAACAGCTCTAATGATTGAAAGAGACAATGCAAAGAGATGTATAATTATTCTATAAGGAGTGTTTTTATGGAGAGGAGAAGGCATTTGATGTATAATTATTCTATAAGGAGTGTTTTTATGGAGAGGAGAAGGCATTTGCCAGATTTGTCCAAAATCTTTTGATTCCCGCAACCAAAAGGAAAGTTGAAATATTGCCTTTTCTTCAGAGTGTAGTGTGGGTGTATGTCGTTCAATGAGGTGCATTTGTTGTACTGCGTGATGCGTAATAACGAGTAGCAAGATGTGAGTGAGAGATATTTAAATGTGTAGATATTTATTAAAAAAGCCACTTGTTAACTTAAGATGTGGACCATAGACTGTATATATAGATGGACGACGCTTCTCCACTGTACAAAAGTGAAGCCAAAATATTTCAGATATGGGAGCTACCATCTTGAGATTTTGACACAAATTGACACATGTTCTATAACTCAGACTCGTGACGGTTATGGAAAGTTAAAGTTGCATCTCATCTCTCATACAATTCCCTGGCTGTGCGACTACTTAACTCAGAGCAGTAGTCAATCATGACATCACACTCCCTTTTTAAAGCATCAAATAAATAATTAAAATCAAACTTATCAGAAACATGAACACTTGACCATACAGTACATCAGTGTGATAAGAGTTACCTAAAATGACAGAAACCGTCTTTGGGAAAAATGTATTTGACGTTTACTTTGACTTTTTAGTTTGGCCCATGTCCCATCCGCCAACATGGAGGGAGGCGGGATTTATGACCTATACTGCAGCCAGCCACCAAGGGGCAATTGAGATGTTTTGGCTTCACTTTTTGGGAGCTTTAATGTCGTCCATCTTTATATACAGTCTATGTTGTGGACCACAGTGAGGAGAATCTAAGGATCAGGGTTTTCAGATGAACATTATCAACTCCCGTCATTGCATTTACCTATTAGATTAGAACAAATTGACTGTAGTATCACATGATTAACATGCATTGTCTCATCACATGGTCATTGGATTTATTTTGACACTACTGTTTTAAGAAAAAGGTTGGAGGCTCACAAGCAGCAGGGTTAACTATGGCAGGGCGGAGTTGCAGCAGGTCGTCTTATGAGAGTCTTATGTAAATGTGAAGGTAGATGCATGCCAGCAGCTCGCTAAATTGTTGGATTAATCAAAGTGTCCATTATAGACGCTTGGGAAGCAGTTTATTGGAAACAGCGTGGAGCATGTAGAGCTTGGTAAACTGTGTTACAGACCGGTTTAGCTGAGGTTTGAATGTAAAGGCTGTGGATTCTTTGGAATATAAACCCATACGCTTGCTTGCTTCCTTGTTAAATCCACATCGAGCATTCTCTAACCCAACTTTATTGTGTGCAAAACTGTTATGATGCATCTTCAATCAACCTGAATTGTCTCTTGAGTGCTATGTTGGAAATGTATTTTATTTTTGTAAGGAGAGAGGTATTATTCAGAGAGGGCAAAAAACCTGCCTTGAGATTTTCGAGGAAAATGAGGGCTTGTTCCGTTTACAATGGCCTTATTTTGTGTAGGAGACATTGCTATCACTCTTGTAGCACACAACTGAAAGTTTTGACAAATGTATTTTGCTTGAACTATTGTACCGAAGTTATATATGTGTATATGTATAGTTTTATGAATGTATTTCTTAATCCTTACACCAGAACTGAGTGTAATTTTTTTGTCATCTATGTTTGCTATACCGTCTCTTTGGAGACTTTCCAGGGACCCCGCCTGCATCAGTTCAGGCAGCCCTTACTTTTACTGTACTGTATACTGTATGTCTTATTCTTTGTTCATTTTAAAAGAACAGCTCTATGGATGAAAACAAGCATGAATTCTGTCTGGCGAAATGCATTTTTAGTTATTTAAATAAATCGCCACGATGGGTTCCAAATAGAAAGGATTGCTATCCCCTCCCCCTGTAGCGATTAACTTTAACTCAATGTATCTATCAAGCTGATGGAATTGTTATGATTTTTTTTAACTTGAAAATGTTCGCCTGCATGGTTACTCTGATGATTTTCTTGTATTTAATCTTAACGATGGTATGATTATGATGATAAAGACACGTGAAGAGGAAGTCTATTAGACCCAGTGCAATGTCAAAGGGGAATTAATTGAGATGCTGTATCTTAAAGTAGCATGGACTTCCACTTTCTGAAATACTTCTCTGGCAATAACCATCGGCTGTAGCCTCTACTCGGCTGTTGCCGGGGCCTTCACTTCACTTCTGGCCTCGGCCCTCTGTCTCGCTCATTAGAGTTGGGTCATGGCTGAATCTGTGTCAGCCCAACATGATGACAAATAAGATTTAAAGTTTTCAAGCATTCGAAGCAATTTTGACTCAACAGAGCATGCAATGCATTGTGAATAACTGGTATTTTATGATAGCCCCCATGAGCAAGAAATTCTGATTTTTTAAGTTTTTAATTTACTTTCATTTTCTAAAGAAGCATGCATTCCAAATGTCTGATGTAGCAGCTGTCAATGAGAGCAACACAGGCATTATTACTGAGCTGATGGAGTTTTTGCTGCTGAATATGCCAGTTTGTCTTCATCCACGTCTATAAATGTCACAGCACAAGTCTCCTCAGTAGCCATTCTGTCCTTTTTAGCTGTCTGTCAAACTATATTAAGGCCACTGTAGCTCCCTTCCCCACTATCGAGACAACCTTTATCAAGCCCAGCAAAGCACATTTGGATTTCCAAAATGCAGGTAAATCTTTGGAAACATATCTAAAGATGGATGGAAGCATCTGGTGAAATGAACAAAACATTCAGCCCAGTTAAATTGGATTGCTGGTGTTGGCAGATGATCGGTTGTCTTTTCTTAACCGGCCTTAACCTTTTCCACCAAGGAGCGTTCGTAGAGTACGTTTTAAAGGGCAAAGCATAGCAGACTGTCTGATGAAAGGATGCTTATGAAGAGGAAAAAAAGGAGCTGTAATTTTATACCTGTGCTTTGTAAATGTTTTCTATGTGCAGTATTTGATAATGTAAAACTGGTATTTTTGTGGTTTGTACGCTGCAGAATTGATTACTTAAGGTGCACGTAGTTTTGTAAGAAAATGGAACCAAACTGAGGAAAAAAAAGGAACAATTTCGGATTCAGAAGCCTGTATTTGCATGCCCTTTGACATCTGGACGCAAAGTCAATAAAGTTTATTTGAATCACAAACATGTATCAGGTGTGTCTTTTAACCAGTGGGCAACCTCTGGGGTCTGAAAAGTGAAGCCAATGCTGAAGTGCCTTAAACTTGCATTCTTTCTAACAGCCAGCAGGGGGCGACTCCTCTGGTTGCAAAAAGAAGTCTGATTGTATAGAAGTCTATGAGAAAATGGCCCTACTTCTCACTTGATTTATTACCTCAGTAAACATTGTAAACATGAGTTTATGGTCTCAATTGCTAGTTTCAAGTCTTCTTCAATACAGCATGATGTTCATTTAGTAAATTATGGTCCCATTTAGAGTCAAATAGACGATATAGCAGCGTATGCTTTGGGGTTTTTGGTTGCCTGAAAATGTCTTATTCAGCGTTTAGTTGCACCATGCTCCACCCTCTCATGTCACTTCTGGTTGCAAAAAAAAACAAGATGGCGACTGCCTAAATGCCGAACTCGAGGCTTCAAAACAACAGTCCACAAACCAATGGGTAATGTCAGTGACTACGTCCACTTCTTATATACAGTCTATGGTTTTAACCTATTCAGTCCCAAGCTATAGATTTTGTTTTATATCATTAATCTGCCTCAATTCAAGCAGCAAGCAGAACGCCAGCGCTTGGTTAGGAGTAGGAAAAACTTCAAATCAATACAATATATAGAATTTAATCAAAACAATATTTATTTTGTATATTTTCACAGAGACAAGTATCATATGTTACATGTTCTCAAATGTAAGTGACTAACTTGTGTAGACATGAAATCAAAAAAGGGTCAAAGCATGTGAAAAGAAATGCAGAACTAATATATCAATTTTGTTTAAGGGACACAATATACAGAGATATTCTGATAAAGAATAAAGTACACAATATCTTGATTGACAAGTACATAAAAAGATACATTCCTTTAATTGCTCTTATTTCACAGAAAATATACCTGACAAAAAAGGAACTGATTACAAGCAAACTAAAGTTAATCCCAAAATGAAAAAGCTCAGCTGAAGCCTTATCGCCCACAGAGATGGAGTTTTACTGCTTTTTCAGAAACGTCTCATCGCCAGCTGACAGATCTGCCTTTACACTGCAAAGACGACACGTTGTCTGATGGTGATATTGCTCTCAGCAGAGAAAGTGACTGCTGCTGTCACACTGTCGCCTCGACTGCAACCAAATGAGCTAAAATTGACAGAAATACCTGTAAAGCTGTGGAAGGCTGTGCAGCTTGTTTATTGGCAGCAGCTAACATGAATCTTATTATGCCAGAGTATGTTAATTTATTTCTCGTTTAGCTCTCACCTCTCACATTCAAAGTGGCAACTGAACACCTACGTGCTTCTACGGGAAAACGGAAATTATTTACACCGATGGCTTCATGCATTTATAAGAATGAACATCTTTAGAAACGCTTTCAGAGAAATCAGGACACAGAGAGAGATGGCTTGTGTGGGGGAGGAGGTGTAGAAGGGTTAACGAAAACATTGAGAGGTGGCAGATTGTGGTCGTACAATCGCTTTTCGCTTCACAATACGGTTTGGCCAAATTGTAAACGCCCCCGAGGGGCCTGAAAATGCGTCCACCTGGTCACAGTTTGCTCCTAATTTGACGGTAAGACAGGTTGAATTGAACAATTCACCAAAGACAGACAGGACGCTGTTGACCACAGAACATTCAAAAGACACCATAGTGTACACTGCTTGACATAGTCGTAGAATATCAAAAACAAAACACACCCCAGCAGGTGTGCGTATTCAAAACGTGTCCAGTAAAACACATTCAGGACGCACATTCGTTGAGACATTTTGTTGGTCTTGGTCGGAGACTGATCGACATGTAGAGAGAGAAACATTCAGAGAGACACATTCGGATATCTTAATAAACATACAGCAGATAAACATTCTCCTCATGCAATTCAGTGGAATAATCTGAAACTGATCTGTACCTTAAAGTCGTCTCTGTCCCCCACCTCTCACTCTATTTCTCTCTTATATACAGACATCCAGCATTATTCGAGGCCTCTATTGTACAAGGTAGATTAACTTGAGGTGTGTGAACGTTACCTCAACATTTACATGCATGCAAGTGACTTTTTTAGTGTCCCACCCTTGCTGAGGAAATTGCACAGTGAATTGATATGCCCAAACATTCAGGTTTTGACCAAACATACTGTTTAAAGGACTGCTGAATTGGATTTTCTACTCATCACTAGTTAAGTGGCTCCACAGATGTAACAAAGCATTGGAATACTGTACAACCATAATAAAGCTAGCGTTGATCTTTGGTCTCCCAATATCCAGTTTAGGACTTTTGACACTTCAAGTCGAGATTAGATATTGTTTCTAAAAGAAGCCCTCTGACATCATAAATACGGGCTGTTTAGGTAGGTTTTGTAGCTGCTTTAACTTGTGAGACAGTGAGGATCTAGGTACTTATTAACACGTACAGTAAAGGGTTTTCTTAAATTGTAATATTGTTGGACAGGTAGGATAACTTGAGTATTTAGGAAGGGGATACATTGGTTTTTGTAAGATTTTACAAATGTTTCCTACTTAGACAGAGCCAGGCTAATTCATTAATGCCTTTCCCAAGGGCTGGGCAATATGACGATATATATGGTCAAAATTATATAAAAATGTCTTTTGTATATTTTTCTATATCGTTTCTATCGCGATATAGGCTAGGCCTATTTATTTAGTTTTTCCTTCATAATTTCACTTAAAACTTAATTTTGCACTCAAGTTCTTAAAATGAGAAAATACTTTTCATTTGTCAAATATTTAATTCACACAGGAGTATACAAAAATAGGCTTTGCCATGTGGTTATTTCATGTAGACTATTTATTGAATTCCCCGAAAAAAATGCTATATCTTGAGACATATATTGTTATCAAGATATGAAATAACCTATATATCGGGATATACGATTTTGTCCTTGTCACCAGCCCTGTCTTTCCCCTCTGCTTGCAGCTTGAAAGTGTGGCTAGCGTAGCCTAGCCTAGCTTGATACTCTCCTAACAAGAAGGCTAACGTGATTTAAAATGATATATGATGCAGCTAAAATTAAGCTAATTGTCAGATTCTGTTTGAATCATTTGTTAAGAAGCTAATGCTAAGTTTAAAGAATAGTTCGACACTTTGTTGTGACATAAGCTGAAAGCTAATTAACTTTCTTTCCAAGAGTTACAAAGTCAACACCACTCATGTCTGCATGGTAGGCTACATATGAAGCTAACGGCAGCAAAATCCGCTAACCAGCACATCTAAAGCTCCCTGATTAATATGTCATATGTCATTTGTTTAATTCGTACAAAGTCAAAGTCTTTGGACGGAGCCAGGCTAGTTGTTTCCCCTGTTTCCGGTCTTTATGCTAAGCTAAGCTAACCAGATGCTGGATGGTAGCCTCATATTTGGCGTACAGACGCAAGAGCGGTATCGATCTTCTCATCTAACTCTCAGAAAATAAGCACATTTCCCAAAATGTTGAACTAATTAACAAATTAGAAAATATGAACCCCTTAGGTTTGCAACAAGGTAGGCCTATGTTTCCACCATAGACTGTATATAAAGATGGACGACATGACAGCTCCCCAAAAGTGAAGCCAGAACATCTTGATCGCCCCCTGGTGGCTGGCTGCAGTATAGGTCATAAAGCCCGCCCCTTCCATGTTAGTGGATGGAACATGGGCTAAACTAAAAATTCAAAGTACACGCCAATGTAAAAAGAGGGGTGTGACATCATGATTGGCAGCTGTGAGTCTCTCTCGCAATTGGTTCGGGCGGGGGACCTCGATACGATACCACGGCTCCACCGCCCGATCACTACTGCTCAGACTCCGGGATATTTTGGCTTCACTTCTGTCCAGTGGGAGGATGTGGACACGCCTCGTCCATCTTTAAATACAGTCTATGGTTTCCATCCTTTTAGGGGAAATGCATCTTGTTCCAATAAAAATCAATATTCAAGCACATCAACCATTTGAGTTAAGCTAGGCTAACCTTTGCATTTTCTTAATTCTGATTCTGATCAAGTAAGAAAAACTGTAAAATTCTCCAGAAACCAAACTGTTGTTTTAAGTCAAGCAGTTAGTCGACACCCATATACAGCAGATGTGCACGCACACACTCTCACATACAGGCTAGGTACAAAGAAAGATGTGTAACCAGTGAACATCTGAACCCTGTTGTCTTGGTCATCGTACCAAAGTGTTCTGAAGGCAAGCATGGAAATATGCAAAACATGGCCATGGATGGGTCGAGAAGAGGAAGCATGGGCAGAGAGGAGAGAGAAAGAGAGGTAGTAGTGGTTTCCCAAACCTTATTCTTCTTCACACCTGTCTCCTCCTCCTCTTCCTCCTCCCTTGTATTAGAAAATGTCTTCTGGAGAGTCTGATCCACAGATTCATACAGCTCAGTCCCCCCTCTCTTTTGTGGGTTATTGGCGTTATATCACTTCCTGGATAGATGACATCATTTCCAAACATGTGCTGTCATATGCGCTGAGCTTGGAGTTGCCGAGCTTCCCATTTGTTGACTGCTGTATCCCATCATGCCGTTGGTGTTGTAGTGATTCATGCCGGCCATGTGCTGACTCATCTGAAAATCAAAAAACACATTTTTGTTATTAACAGAACTTTTACTATCTTCAAAATTCATAGTCCAAAACTAATAATGCACACACCTGGCTAACGTTCCACTGTAGCTGCTGGCCATGTTGCACTCCGTACGCCTGCTGCTGCTGCTGCTGCGCCATCATCCCACTCTGCTGCTGTCCCATAATGCCGTTCTGCTGCTGCTGTCCCATCATCCCACCCTGCTGCTGTACCATCATTCCACTCTGTTGTTGTCCCATAACGCCATTTCGCTGCTGCTGCACCATCATCCCACCCTGTGTCTGTCCCATCATGCCCTGGGTCATCCCCGTCATGTAGGGTGGCGCCATAACGCCACTAGGCTGAGCCATCACGCCCTGCTGTCCCATCATGCCGTTCTGTTGAACTCCGATCAGGCCGCTCTGTTGCTGTCCCATCACGGCCATCTGTGATGTCATCATGGCACCTCCCATTCCACCCGCCTGGGCTAAAGAATGGTACGATCCGTATGGGTGTGTTGGGTATCCCATTTGGTTCATGTACAAGCCAGCTGGAAATAATCACAGATAGATCGCGCCAATTAATAATGCTGATTCTCAAGTCTCTTTGATGAAACTAACTCACCCATTGAATTAAGACTTAAGGACGCATGGAGAAAACAATATCTGAGAGAAGGTTCTCCAGTTCTCACCGTGAGCAGACATACTGCTGGTGAGCACTGAGGGGGTGGAGGCGTACAGGGAGAGAATAGAGTCCTTGGACAGTTTCTTGACAGTGCCCTCCTCTGCTTTGGAGGCCGTACCCAGAAACAGACTGAGGTTATCAGGCACCGAGGCAGTCACTCTGCTCTGAGGCATGGAGTTGGAAACAGGCTGGAAACACAGAGAGAAGGTAGGGGAAGGTTATCAAAAGTGGAAGGATACAATTAGGGGTGACAACAAGGGCAAATGGCATCTACAAAGGTAGATTAAAGGTCCCATATTATAAAAAAGTGAGATTTTCATGTTTTTTTTATTATAAAGCAGGCTTAAGTCCTATATAAATACTGTGAAAGTATCGAAACGCTCAATCCACAGGGAAATACACACAGCCTGTATTCAGAAACTCTGCATTTGAAACAAGCTGTCAGGATTTCTGCCCATTCGTGATGTCACGAATATACAATATTTAGACCGTTGACACAATTTTAAACGTAAACATTCTAAATGTGTCCCAGTTTATTTCCTCGTTGCAGTGGATGTGAATGTCATCAGCTGACAGGAAGTACACATGGACCCAAGCTGTTACCTAGCAATCGATTCTGGTGCAATTCCGTCAAAATGCGCTAAAACGGAGCGTTTCAGACAGAGGGGGTAAATACAGGCATATTCAGGCTGACAGTATGAGGAAAATAAAGTTTTTTTTTAACATTACAACATGTAAACATGTTCTAGTAAAAACACAAAATACAAGCAGGAACCTGACAATTAGCATGATATGGGACCTTTAAAACAACATTAAGTCTATATACACACTATTGGCTTTAAGAGTGGTGCTTTGAGCTACATGCTAACTTTAGCATGTTAACATGCTCCAAATGAAAATGCTAACATGCTCATGTTTAACAGGTGTGTTCACCATCTTAGTTCAGCCTATTAGCATGCTGACATATGCTAATCATCGCTAAACAAAGTACAACTGAGGTTGATGGGAATGAATGTTTTGGAGGCATTTGGTCATAAATGACAAACTGAAATTTTAACCAGGGGGGCCTGTTGCATAAAGATAGACCTCTAGTCTTTGTCTTGAATATAACTTTAAGTCAGACTCTTAAGATACTTTCATTTACCAGTTGCAAAAGCTTCCCTATGAGTGACAAATGGAACACTGATAGGCTATCGGGCAATGCATTATGGGTGAAATAAGACACTTCACAGAAGAGAAAAAATTGGTGGATAGAACAGAGACACTACACCAAGTATGGGAGAAGATAACAGAAAAGGTAAACAGCATAAATCCAACGGTCATTAGAACCGTTAAAGATGTTCAGAATCAGTTCAAGAATATGGTACAAGAATCCAAAAAAAATATGGAGAAACAGTTGAAAGAGTTAGCAAAAAATTGGCTACAAGTAATGGATAAACAGTTGAAATAGTTAGTTAATTGAGCGTCTAACAGATTGTTGCCATAGCAAAAAAAGGTCTCTCTCAGGCTTAGCCAGGGTTAGAGGTGGCTAACTTTCCTTCCCTCAAATGAAGCCAGTCTGAATATTTATGCAACAGGCAGGCTTAATTAGACTAGACCTGACAATCTAAGGCCAAGACTAGTCTTAAAGTTTATGCAACAAGCCCCTGATGATGAAAAGTCGGGGATCACTAAAGTTATTACAACTCAAGAGCAACGGGAATGTCTGAATTCATTGGCAATTCATCCAATAGTTGTCTAGACATTTCAGTCTTTACCACAAATGCAAACCTCATTTGGCGCTAGAGTAAAAAAAGTCAGAGGAAATCCTCCTTTTGCAGACCGTGAATGTCTGTACAAATTTATATCTCAATCCACCCAAGAGTTGCTGAGATATTTCAGTCTGGACAGACCGACATTGCACATCCCTAGAGCCACGCCGCTAGCATGGCTACAAACACGATGGGTCCGTGGAGAGCAGACAGTGTATATAGTATGTGCAGTGTGTTACCGTGGTTTTAATGGAGGAAGCAGAGGAGGGTGCTGGCAGGGAGCTGAAGAGATCCAACGCAGAGTGTGCCAGAGCTGGATTGGACACCGCTGGGCTCTTATTACTGTCTGGAACACATCCTCCACCATTAGACACTGCAGGACTTGGAGCAGGGGCATCTAATAGAGGGAAGATGGAAGCATGGTTACGATTATTCGAGATTATTCACAGTTAGCCCGTCTATTTCTATAACATTCTCTTCTCTCTTATGCTGTAAATGTGTGTGTGTGTGTGCATGTGTGTGAGGTGCAATACCTAATCCAAGCAGATCTGTGACAGACTGGGAATCTGTCTTGGGGCTGATATCTTTTTTCTGTCACAACAGAGAAAGTCGATACAAGTAATGCGATATGTCTGCATTGACAAATGAGCTTGAATCCAAGAATCATTTTTCTCCAGACTCCCTGGCGGTGAAATGACCTTCCCATTCCGGTCAGAACAGCACAGTTACTCCCATTTTCCTCCTGCTGGCTGAAGGCTCGCTTCCTCTCGTGTCACCTTCTCCTCACTGACTGACACCCTCTCTCTTCTTTCTTTAGCTCCCTAGTCTTCCTCTCCTAGCTCAATCTAATGCACTCACTCACTCTGCATCAGCTTAATGTTAAAAATCAAACAATTTACGTTCTCTATTAATGCTGTGATGCAGCCAGCGCTCACCAATTTCATCTTCTCAAACACGACTGGTTCCTTGGGTATATTGTCACAGCTCTTTTCTTTCTGTACAGAGAAAACAAATGGTTTTATTTGAGCTAGGCAGACAGTCCAGGAGGAATGGCCTTGCTCAAGAGTATCGTGATGGTGGTAGATAAAGAGAGACGAGACAAGTACGTTTTTTTTTCACAAGCACAAAGCTTTTTTTTCTCTGTGTATGTGGACTCACCTTGAGCATCTGTATGTCAATGACCTTATCCATGTACTTCTTCTTTTCATACTTGTCCCTGATGAAGAGCTCTGCGAACTGGTCTGTCTCGGGGCGCTGAAAGCACTCAGGTAAGAACGCCTCGTAGAGACGTTTGGCTTTGGCATTTCCCATCTCCTGAACACACTGGTGACACCAAAACATTGACGCTACATTGTTAAGCAGTCTTATAAAGTAAAGATACAATACAACAGGTTGCTATTCCTATCGTGTGTGTGGGAGTCCTGCTAATAAAACAGTGTGAATTCTTATTGTGGATGTAGAGAAAAGAGAAAAAAAAAGATGCTGACGATAGGAAAAGCATAATGCTGAGTGTCTTTGACTATCAGACCCTGACAAAGTGAGCTGCATACTGATGAGAGAGTGTCTGTCTACTTCCTCTACTGTGAGTGAACAAGTATGTCATTTAAAATCCCAGACAGACAGAGGTGAAGCAACCAGAAATGTTTTGTTTATTCTGTCGACAAATTCCAAATTTTGTTATTTATCCTGCTGTCAGAAATGGAAATATTTATCCAACAACTGGTCATTTTCTGACACAAGGTTTTGTTACAATACAATATTAAAACTGTACAATAATTTTTGCAATAATTAAACTGTGCAATACTCTGTCATTAATACTGCATTTATACTGTTCATTTCAAGAAATATTCTTATTTATACCATTCTGGCATTTATATTTAACACACTTAATAGATCCCATGACTCTAACAATTTGTATTTAATTATTTGCACTGTTGTTATCTATATATTGCACATCATAATGTAAATATTTGTAAATATTTCTTATATTATTATTTTTAATTTAATTTCTTATATTTCTTTACATATATTATATCTATGTTGTAGCATTATGTTCAGAATTTACATGTTACATACGCCTTTATTTCTATTTTTTTTACATTTCTTTATGTTTATATAAGAGCAGCTTTAACGCCCATATTTCCCCCCCCAGGATCAATAAAGTATTTTTGATTCTGATTCTATCAGAAGTCTATTTATAATACAGCCCACGATAAACAGTGTATTTTCATTGTATGAATCAGGTACCAATAAAATAACCGGCTCCTACTGGTACTTAAACGGAGGTACAGTCACAGAAAATAAGACTATGAGGACCAAGGGATTAAAGAGAAATAAAATATAATCATTAAGACATTAAAGCTGGCCCTCTTTAACAGCTATATCTGTATAACTGCTTTTCCGTTTGGGCATCTTACTTAATAACTACCACAAGCAAAAGCTAAAAGCATTTGTTTTTATTGTACTTCATCCAATACTATAAGGAAGAGCCCCCACACTGTAGTCAATCCAAAAAACATAAGCTGGTTTTGCCTGAGCTAACTTTTATCCTGTTAAGTCCCCTACTGTATAAGTATGTTGCCGTACTCATGTCCCTCATTATTCCAAGATATGTACCCCCTTTCTACAAGCTTACTACCCTAAAACTACATTACTGTACCCCAGCATTGATGTGTACCACTTTTACACATGTATTTAAAAGAGGCGGCTAAATGAGTCTACTAAAAGTCATCATACTCGCGCTCAACGTTAGCTTTTTACTTTGCATTAACACAAAAAGCAAATAAAAAAATGTCATTGGCTGTTTGTTGAGGGAACCCAGGGCGATGCTAACTTCCTGGTTGGCCTACATCATCCCTGCAGCACTCTATAGGTATACGGTTTGTGCTGGTTGTTGTACGTTTTGACAGTTCAGATCAGGGTTATTATAGTAAACTAAAACTGAAACCAAAATGAAAATAAGCAATGAAAAATAGTGTTAGTAAACTGAAACAAAATAAAAAGTAAACTATTATTGCCTGGTTACAAAACAAATAAAAATAAAATAAAAATGAATGTAAATTAATTTTAGTTTTAGTTTTTTGGAATGTATTTATTTTCAAATTAACCTGCACATTTATTTGATAATTGAGGCTTATATATCTACATTTCTTTCTTTGTTATTTTATTTTATTTATTTATTTTAATGGCAGCTATAATCCTCCATAATAATAGGCCTATATCACTACCGAAAAAAGGAGACGGCATGAATTTCTGTCAACTCTTGTGACATAGAATTAAATTAAATTGACTTGACGTTCCAGGAGATGACGCTATGTCACAATTGCTTCGTACGGATTAAACATTAAACATCATGGCCGTTCCTCTACAATTCTCCAACCATGTATTTTGTATGTATATATGTATATGTAGCTACATCTGAGACATGATACTTGGCCCTAACACAAACTAAAACTACTGTAAAACTAAAACTAAATATATAACAACTAAAACTAAACCTTTCTGAAAAACTGAAACTTAACTAAAACCAGCAAACATACTCTGAAAACTAACTGAACTAAAATTAAATTGAAAAGTCAAAGCTAAAATAAAACAAAAACTAATTGAAAATTCGAAACTATTATAACCCCATCTTGATGTTTGGTTGTTTAGTGTAACCTCTCACCTGGACCTGCTCCTGTGTCCACTGATCCAGGTTGACAGACTTGACCTTGGAGATGTGGACCCCCAGGTTTCGATGGATACCGGCACAGCGGATACAGATGAAGATGCCCAAATTCCAGGATGCCCATCTTGGACCTGGCAGAGAAGAGGAAGGTATAGGGTTTAATATTTAGAGCAGAGGGTCTTTAGAGGTGGACGATTAAGTATTTGGGTGACAGAACAAAAATCTAGAAGTATAATAGACACTTCAAGTAAGCAGGGTGAAGAATGATGAGAAAAAACTCTCGTTCATTTTAGACCAATTATAGCAAGACAAGCCTGAAATTCAATTATGAGTTTGAATTCAGCTGGGAACTCATCTAATCCAGCGCAAGTCATGCGGTGTCCTGACACATAATGGGATCCAATAGGAGAGTTAGCCTACATAACTGAGACTGAGAGGAGTGAGGGGGAGTAGAAAGTAACAGAAACACACACACACACACACACACACACTCTGGATACCTGCAGGGATGATTACTCATGTGGTCATGAGCCTGTGTGTGTGGGTGCATGCTTATCTGAGTGGGCCATTTTGTCCATCTTGCTGCCATATCTTAATGGTTACGTTTGAGTGCCCCATATTCACCCCCATGCTTTATAGGTTTATATCATGTTGTTGGTGCCTCGCTGTCAGGGATCCTTTTCCTGAACAGACAACTCTGAGAGGGGGGAATAAAAAACAACACAGTCAGGCTGTTTTTCTGCTGAAATTATGCAACCGTCCTCTTCAGAGAATACAGTCAGCTTCAAAGAGAATACTGGTGCTTCTCTCCCCATCTCGCCTTACATCTCCCTCTCTTCTTGCCCCTCCTCCTCCTCCTCTTTCCTCCATCTCTTTCTGCTCCCCCTCCCCTCGCTCACTCCAGTTGGCCGAACCACCCTCTGCCTCTCCGCTCATCTCGCTCGCAACCTTGCCATACAAGTCGATGCACTGTGGCCTTTACACCACTAGATGGAAGAGCAGCTTTCGATTTCTCCATTGGCGTCTCCTGTCCTGTCTGTGCGGTGTTTAAGAAAGGCCATTCTATGCAAATAAAAGAGGAAGTTCCAGGAGAGAAAACATGCAAAACCTTCCTCTTTGCTGCGGAAACACTGTCTGGGTGGAGAGTCAAAGGGTAGCCTCTTGTCTTGGTTGTTTCCTGAATGCTTAAAAGGTTATTCTGTTTGCATCATTAGAAAGAAATCATAGATTTCCGCGCATTCAGGGCGCAAAACTGATTCGGCAGCCGTTGTAATCAACATAGATTTGCATTGTTTGTACATTCTTGTTGACCACTCCAGACCCCTGCAGAGTCCGACCACCACATACCGTTATCATATGACGTATTGGTATGAGATTTGTTTATTATTATCATCTGTTGTGAAATGTGTATCATTAGATCAGGCGTAAGTGTGATTTTACTTGGGGGATCTGTGTCTGTTTGGTTGACACTTCAGTCGGAGTTCCAAGTTACGTGAGCCCATCTCGATGGCTGCCGGCAGACACTTTTTCCTTAGTGATTCCTCAACAGGTATAGCGTAGACTACCAGACGTCTTCCCCCTCAAAATGTAACGTTACAGCATACTGGAGTGAGCTTTCCCGTGCCATTGTCGCATTGTAACGTTACAGCGATTTAGAGCCATAACGAAGTCTTGCATCACTTTTAGGTTTTAAGGCATAGTCGCTAAATATGTATTGTAAATATTTCCTTAGTGAGTGTGGGTTGATCACCCTGTTGTTGATCAGTTCATTTTTATCGATCTGTGGATCACGACAGCTCGCCATGACCAGCCGCTGCTTTGCTAGCGCTGTGTGACTAGAATGCTTTTGCCCATCAGACCTGGATCCACAATCTCCTTCTGTTTTGAGTAAAGACATGTGATCCCCTCGGAATATTTAACATTTTCAATCCATCTTTTCTGCGGTTGGTGCAGTTTACTGCCCAACAACTTGCCGTGCTTTCTGCCCCCTAGCTGCGCACACATCTCTGTGATGCCGTTGCACAGAAACCCATCTATAAGACTATATCTCTGTATTTTCATGAATCTTTGGGTTGCCTAGTTTGCAGTCTACATTTTCAAATCCCCTACTGTATAAGTATGTTGCTGTGCTCATGAACCTCATTATTCCAAGATGTGTACCCCTTTTTCTACAAGCTTATTACCCCTAAAACTACATTACTG
The DNA here is from genome assembly GCA_916701655.1 of Sebastiscus albofasciatus. Classification (NCBI taxonomy): domain Eukaryota; kingdom Metazoa; phylum Chordata; class Actinopteri; order Perciformes; family Sebastidae; genus Sebastiscus; species Sebastiscus albofasciatus. The sequence continues at coordinate 73,320 of CAKAOI010047556.1, forward strand.
TACCCCAGCGTTGGCTACATTTTCAAATTAGGAAAAGGAAAGCTATCAATGGGCAAAAATGCCAACAAAAGTAGAGCAAATAACACCAGACAGACAGAGTATGTCCATCACCCTGACTGTCTGGCTGCAGCATACCGGCTAATAATAGTAGAATTACTCTGCAAAGCCTGCTTAACCGCTGTAAACATTGGCACTGACAGAGAGAAACAGAGAGATTGTCAATTGTGTTGAACTCCCTCAACGCGGGAATTAGTTTGCCCTTCTCATCCTTATTCTAATGCTCCTCTGTGTCCTGGCCGCCATTTCTTATCTCTCTCATTCACCGCCGCTGCCTCCCTCCTCCTCCTCCTCTCCCCTGTCCGTCCATATCTCTCGCTCTCAGTTCTAATTCTCCCTTTCTATTACATTCTCCACCCTAACTGTCTGGGGTTTTGCTGCCAACGTTGCATATTGTACTGACTTTTTTATCTCTTTTTAACCAGACTAGTGGCGTGGCTCTTGGGGTGGCAATGTTGGTCTGTTGATCCACTGCTTTGGTCAAGACTGAAATATTTCAACAGCTATTGGATTTGGTACAGATATCCATGGTGCCCAGAGAATGAATCCTATTGACTGCCTTTGCCCCATAGCACCAGCATGAGTTTGACATTTGGGTTTTTTAGTGAAATAGCTCAACAACTATTTGATGGACTGCCAAAATTTGCTAAAATTTGGTAAAGATATTCATAGTTCATAGATGTATGTATCCTAATGACTTTTGTGATCCCTTGTCTTTATTCTCAAGCGCCACCTTTATAGTTCTGACTGAAATGTCTCAGAAACTATTGCATGGACTGCCATGAAATTTGCACCCAATTAGACCGTTATCAGGTCATTAAATAGATGTTATTGGTCGCTATAAGAACCTTAGATGTCGGTCAGTAGGGGCCTACTACATTGTAAAAGTGAAGGTAAAACTTAAAAAACAACACATTGCTTGTTGTCACATTGTAAAACTGAACACAAAAAAGGCTTCTTTAGGTTGAGGCAACAAAACTACAACTTTTTTAGGTTTAGGCAACACAAACACTTATCGTCCATCATGTCCTCCACCCCATATGGAGTTTCATACCATCTATACTACAGCACCTGACTTCTGCTTCTGCTTCTGTCATAACTGCTACAGTCGCCAGTACTACTGTCGTGTTCTTTTATACCTTCTTTCAGTGATCTACCCATAGACTATGTATAAAAAGTGGACGTTGTCACCGTAACATCACCCACTGGTTTGTGGACTGCTGTTTTGAAGCCTCGAGTTCGGCATTTTGGCCGTCGCCATCTTGTATTTTGCAACCAGAAGTGACACGAGAGGGTGTAGTACAACTAAACGCTAAATAAGAACATTTTAGGCAACTAAAATGTTGCATTTTGTCTTTCATGAACTGAAAACACACTGTGAAAGGGTTAAGTTAAAGAAAACACGGACAACTCCCAGACCGGACAACGCCATGGTAGCAACCTGTCAATCACAAGGTAGCCACGCCCTAAAGCATACACTGCTTTATGGTCTATTTGACTCTAAATGGGTCCATAATTTACCAAATGAACATCATGCTGTATTGAAGAAGACTTGAAACTAGCGATTGAGACCATAAACTCATGTTTACAATGTTTACTGAGGTAATAAATCAAGTGAGAAGTAGGGTCATTTTTTCATTGACTTTTTTCTCCTTTTTGCAACCAGAGCAGTCGCCCCCTGCTGGCTATTAGATATAATGCAAGTTTAAGCCACTTCCGCATTGGCTTCACTTTTCTAAATCGGAGGCTGCCAACTGGTACAACATGCTGTGCTAATTAATGTACTGTTGTGGTGTTGTTTCTAAAAGCATTCGTACCTTGAATGGCATAATAGTCTTGTGCGTCAAAAAACACTGAATCCATAGGGTGGTCTATGAAGCTGAGAATACCCTTCTCCTATACTGTACAATGTAGCAATTATCAATGAGCAATAGAGCATCTCTCTTCAGCTACAGTTTGCACTAGAGGCTCCATCCGGTTCTCAGCTGACAGATGCCGAGGAGAAGCTTTCAGACTCATTAACTGCCCACACAGAGTCACAGAGAGACGGGAAGGGAGAGGGAATCGCTAAGTGTTCACATGTTTATCCTCTCTCGGAGGATCCTCTCCTACCTGCCCACTCGCTCTCGTCTCCGACTCTTTCCTCTCCTACCTACGCTCCCATGCTCTCTCTCCTTTGTCGCTGAGGTGCAGGTGTTCTTAACAGCTACAGGTACAGTACACTGGCTGCAAGCAACAGTAGCCTGAGGTTGGTGGTGAAGAAAAAGGCAGTCGAAATCAGAGCGTTTGCCAGCACTCTGCAGGGGCCTCTGTTCCAACTGAGCCATGGCGAAAGAATACTGCATGCATAAACACTTCCAGCTTGTCTTCAGGGAGCCAGTGAGTAGATGGGCTGAAATGGCCACCCTCTCTTGGTGCGCTCGTGTGTGAGTGTATAGGGGAAGGGGGTGTCTTCTGCTCCAGTAATTAGCTGTGTGTGTCAAATGGAGCTGAAAAACAACAACAGACTCCTGGGTGCCTGAGCGGTCATTATCCACAGACAAAAGACCAAGATCTAGTCACTCCAGAGACATCAGTGAGTTGGAAATATTACTTTTTTTCTCAACAAAAGACTTTGTAGAGGTCAAATATACAATGGATATATCAGGGATCCATGTTAATGTTTTATTGGGTCAGAAATTTACTTGCCCCTTTATTAGCAGTTATCAAATAACAACAAAGTTCATTGTCATGTTTAATCTAGAAGTTATTGAATCTGGAGTTTCACCCACATCCACTAACACCACCTAACTATACTCCTGTTTCTAGAATAATTGAAATGCTCGCTTGCGATTCAGCTCATAAACTTTGTTTTTCATGCCACCATTTTCTCGCGAGTATCCAATCGGTATTACAACTCTCAACAGATATGAGAAAGAAGCGAGACGGCGAGCTAATCCATCATCAGCTCCAGAAAAAATGTATTTCATTCTTCTTTTTACCAATGAGTTGCTCGATTTACTAGCCCTACGTGGCATTTTACTTGCCCTGGGCAAGCGGACAATCCTTATTGTTGAGCACTATATATTAACATATTAACATATTAACATCATATGCATGCAAATGCATGCAAAATGGTGCATTCAAATGAAATTTGTGAACTCGTGTTTACGACATGGGAAGTCGTGTACACAATATGCTTGTCATTCAAGTGGTTAAGTCGTGAGAACACCACTGCTAAGCAACGGCAATATTAACGTTACTTTCGGCAACAATTTAGCAAGATAGCAAGCATGTAAGTAACATAATGTGGTAAATGCAAAGGCATAATGAAGGAGAAAGATGAGGCCGTTGGGAATGTCAACAATTTCCTCAGACATATTATAAAATTACAAAAAAAAACAATATACGACTAAAATTACAATATATTCACTTATTATGTACCAAAAAATGAACTTCCATGATCTCCGCCATTTCTGACAACGTCAACAAACACGTCGCAACTCGTGAACGCGGAGATTTCAGAAACTTTCCACTTATGAGGTTGTGATTACCACAAGAGGGGGGGGGGGCGTTCATATGGAGTCTTCTGGTTAACACGGTAAACATGACCCCATTTGAAGGCACCAATAGTCATTTTTATTTGTAAAGTGAATTCTGGAATGAAACACTAGATAGCTTGAAATACATCCAAACGACTTCTAGCTAATTTATGACAAGGCATGGCATGCTCCAGGGAAGATACCAGCCACGATTGATGCCATCTAACATGATTCCCTAAGAACAGAGCAGCAGAAAGAAACCTCTTGAGCCGTTTCCATCTCTGCAACGGAGACAAGGTTGTTGGGAATTGAGAAATCTCAGCACAAGACAGGTTTTATTGTCTGAATTGACAACAGAGATGGAAATGCTTTCATCTTTGTTGTCAATTCAGACAATAAAACCTGTCTTGTGCATCTGATACTGAACTGAAAGACACCTAAAACGACTATGATCGCTGTATTGAATGAAAAGGTCGGCCTGGATGACTCTTAGTTTATTTTTTAGATGTCCTTCACAGTGCACAGAATGTGAAGACACGAAAGACAGATGATAAGTAAGTGCTCTCAACAGTTGTATCCATGACTCTTTACCAAATGCCTTTTTTGAGGGATATAATGAGAGGAAGAGGTGTTTACACTAGCACGCTGAAGAAAAAGACTAATTAGAAAGAGATCAAAAGGAACGTGGCTGATTTTGCAGCAGCTAACAAAATGGACCAATCAATGAGGAAGTCAAACTCACAGTCCCCCCGGCTGCCAGGAAGTTTAGGAGAGCTGAATCCTCTCGTGAATTTCAACACCCCACTGACCGTAATTACATGAGCAGGCCAAAAAACGCTGTGCTAATGACACATTGAAAATCGATAAGGCTGTTTCTAGGATCTGACTCATGCAAGCACAAGAGCAGATATGCTAGTTGGAAGCGCAGGCGACGTGTGGTCCTGGGAGTACGCCAAGATGTGAGAGTCACAAGAGGGATGAAGCAAAAAGAGTGGGAGGAAGATTAGGCCTGCAGATCAGTGAACCCACAGAGTTGTTCAAGCACAATGACCCGGGAGGGTGACATCACAGAAGGTCAGCGGAGAACAGAGGGGTCGGACAGACTCGCTTCACTGCTCAGGCTGCTTTGTGAGCCTTGGCAGCACTGACAGTCACAAATTCCAAAGTTTGTTTGCAAGTCAAAACACCAATAGGGATGCGCTCTGGCATGAGCCCTCACCCAGCCCAGCCCCCCTTCAACACAACTCAGCGAGCTCATGGCTGCTTGCTGAGAGGCTCGACTCTCTTTTTCCATTAGATTCAGTATCAGCAAAAGGGTACAGCAGAGGCTCCCGTCTCCAGTTGTCCGAGAAATATCCATAAATGCATGATCTCGGATAATAAAACTGACAGCATGTGCCTGTCAACTTTGTGTTTACAACACAAAGGCAGCACAAAGGTAATTATATGGTTATGAATAAACACAGCGTCAATATGAGGGGCTTCGGTTTTTGCAGAATGATGAGATAAGTATGTTATGCTGGGTCCTGCAAAAAAACTCATAAAAACTGTTGGAATCTGATCAAGTCACATAAATGGTACGCTCTGCGGCTAGCAGAGAAAGATAAAAAAAAATTGGCACTGCATATGAATATAAGAGGAGGTGTTATTGTGCATACATTAATGCACTAACACTGCAATTACACTGGAAATTAGGTCTCTGCTCCCCATTGCCCTACAGTAGACACAGTATCCACAAATTATCTTCCACCATTTGTCCTGCAGATATCATAAAACACGAGTTAAATCTGAATCAGCCATTCATTTGAGTAGGTTAATATGCAACGATTGACCTGATGACGCACCCCCTGACATGTGTTGAATGCAGTTTGGAGACTAATGAAGCTTATAGCGTAAGTTCAGTCAGGAAGACCCTGCTTACACTCTCATTCATTCTCAACTCTTTCTGTCTCTGTCTCTTACTAGCTCCTACTCTATCAGCTGACTACGGACATTTCACTCTTAACCAACCAGATTCTGCCATGATCTCCCTGAGCCAATCAGATTGTTGCTAACACATTTTTAAACTGTTCTCATCTCTGCTGCTGTCAGCTGTCATTGCAGTACGAACCGACGCAAACCGCCTCCACCCCATCCACCTCACGATGGAGTCTAATCGCCAAAGTCTTTGCACTATTCATCTCATGCATCATGTCATAAATTATTGTTTGTTCGAAATGGAGTCTCTCCTGATTGAACTCAGCTTCAACACAAGCATGCAGAGAGAGAGAGATGAAATTGAGACGTTAGTTGGTAGTGTACATGTTATTCTGTGGGTTTGCAGCAGCGTACGCAGAACTACAATTACAGACTCAAGACTGAACAGTAATGACAAGGGATTAACCTGTGAAAACAATAACTGGGTCAAATGTGGGTTGACAATACATTCATTAGACCAGTTCAGTAGATGTGTCTGTCTCTCATATGAACTGGGTGTATGAGAATATGATGGTGGCTTACTTTATATTCACAGTAGACGTGAATTGTTTAATAATGCATTGAGATGAAGAAAATCAAGAACTTGGACGTAATTCTCAAGTCGTCTAATGAGAGGGTTGTAAAATTCACCGCATAGCTGAAGACATTAGAGCTTCAAAGAATAATCGATTCGTTATTTTTGACAATTGATTAATCAGTTTGAGCTTTTGAGTTTTGATGAAAATAAAGTAAAAATGATCTGATTCCAGTTTCTTAAATGTGAATATGTTCTGGTTTCTTTACTCCTCTATGACAGTAAACTGAATATCTTCGAGTTGCGGACAAAACAAGCCATTTGAGGACGTCATCTTGGGCTTTGGGAAACACTGATTGATATTTTTCACCATTTTCTGACATTTTATAGACCACATAACTAATCAATTAATCGAGAAAATAATCAACAGATTAATCCATCCATTGCCCTTGGGCTTCTCATTGTTACTACTGTTATTATTATTATAATTATGATTACGTTAATTATGTTTCTTGCTCATTTATCTATTTAACTATTTCCTTTCCCATGCTCTCCCTTCGTTAACTACCTTTACTACTTATTTATTTCTTATTTTTTCTCCTCTCTCCATATATCCACCCTAAAGATTAATCCATCCATCCATCCATCCATTATCTGTAACCGCTTGTCCTATTCAGGGTTGTCGGGGGGCTGGAGCCGATCCCAGCTGACATTGGGCAAAGGCGGGGTACACCCTGGACAGGTCGCCAGACTATCACAGGGCTGACACATAGAGACAGACAACCATTCACGCTCACATTCACACCTATGGGAAATTTAGAGTCAACAATTAACCTAACCTGCATGTCTTTGGACTGTGGGAAGAAACCTGGAGAAAGCCCATGAGGCGACAGTGCTAACCACTGCAACACCATGCAGCCCGACAGATTAATCAACATGAAAATTATTGCTAGCTGCCCTAGAAGACGTTACCGTTGCACAACCATATAGTCTTTGCAAAAAACACACGCCAATACTAAAATAACTCTGAATGCAGGACAAACTGTGGCATCTTATTCACAGTGGTGAAAACACAACAGTGAAACTACAACAGACCCTTTCAAGGCCACTCACACTTCCTCCAGATAAATGCTAGCTGTCAGACCTCACTCACTCTCAGCTTCCACAGAGGACACATAAAAAGATACACACAGTTCATTGTGAGCCTAATGAACGTGTCAACTCTTGTGTTTGTGTGTAATGAGGCTGTTGGGAGTGGATAATGTAGGCCACGGTGCTGATTTGATAGAGCCAATAACGCCGACCCCATCCACATACGCGGGGAGCCTCCGTAACCAGCTACAAAACTGATGATTATACAGCAGTGGAGAAGCACAACGCAGCATGTATCATCTGCCCTTCAAGCAGCTCATTTCCCTTCTGAGATAACGCTGTGGTTTCAGATTTATTATGGAGAACAGCCTTCAGATGCAGAATCAGCTTCTGTTGCACAAATGTTTACTATATGCAGTACAGCAATAGAGCCGAGACACACTTTGTGCTGTGAATGTGATCGACTCTGCTCCGCCAGACCCGAGGCAATGTGTGTCTGCATGTAATAAAAGATTAGTTATGTATCCAGTCACAAAATAACATTGATCTCCCTTCTAAACAATCAGAACTTTATCTTCTCAGTGAATGACATCAGATTTCCATTCATCACAGCCAAGAAAGCAACCCACTGGCTCTACAGGCCCCCTTTTATTTCTCCCTCTCACGACTACCTCCTTCATTGCTAAAGAGTGGAGTGAAAACTGTCTATTCAACATCATCATCACCCCGCAATAAAAAAGGCTGAGGTTTTATGACATCCACTTATTTGGAGACCAAGCTAATTGCCTAAATGCAAATGAACGTGAACAAAGAACTGAAATGGTGAAGAATTTCTTTTGAATGAGTTAGTCACAGCCCCAGAATGGCTTCTGCAGGTGCAACTGCATACTGGGACAAGAGGAGAGTGTTATTAGTTGAGAGAGTGAGAGTCAGAGGTGGTGTAAGGTAATAGCAAGGTAGCAGCAATGGCTATTGTAGAGGCCTGAGGGAGGGATGTGTCTTATATGCCTCTCTGTGCTGTTGTAGCTGTAACTGTTGGTTCATCATACCCACATTTAAGTACAAGTTTAAAAGTGCAACAAAATGAAAAAAATAAAATGAAAAGTCCATGGGAGAGATACTCACTGTGCCCCAGGTCTATGGTACCTACCACTGCAATTCTAAGCAGGTTTTGTTTGTAATAGTTTATATGATAAAATTTCATAACACTATGATACTGAAACCATTTTTTTTCCACACCTAATAATTTCCTGTTAATGCCAAGCTGGTAAACGGTATGTTGATTGCTTGTATACTAACAGAAAAAACAGTATACTATAAAGATTAGTATAGTACATATATACAGTTTTTTTTTTTTTTTTTTACAGTATTTAGAATGGAATGAGGACACAGAGACTGTGACAGCCTTGTGGCTGAGCTCCTCCTCGTGCTCTCTGTGTTTTTTCCTTGTATTTTAGCCACATGTTGTGATGGGAGGGGGTCACCTGACCTCCTATTATCCACCTGGGTTGGCCACGCTATTTAAGCTCACTCCTCATTCTCTCTCTCACCATCATCACCTCCCATCTTGTTTTTTGTTTTTTTCCAACAAAATACCACATATCCACTCAACAAGGCAGCCAGATCTGAATTACAGGCTAGATTTATCTTTATTAAAGGTGCTCTATATGATATCTAGAGCATTAATATAGCAGCAAACAACTATTTGCTATGTAAAGATACACAGGAGTAATGTCTTGAAGTCACTCTCTCTCTGTGTGTGTGTTGTAATCAGAGCTTCTCCTTGCTTTGTTGACATAGACGGGCTGGCCACATATGCCTTTTAGTGCATGTTTGTCTATGTGAGCGCGCCCCACAGGCTAGCTCGCGGCCACTGCTCTGCACTGCTCTGCACTGCTCTCATATGTCGGTTACATCTGATAACGGCGTACTGACCGACGGGTAGCACCCAACCACTGATTCCCCCCCAGTTAACACTGTTATCTCTGTCAGCATTTTTTGCCGTTGTTTCCCTCCGAGCACTTTTAGCATCGTTAGCTGAGAGCCGCTGGCTCATCCGTCGCCATGTTGAGAGCCATGCAGAGGCAATAGAAATGCTCCCAATCTCGCATTAAGCACCTTTGAGTTAGTTTAGTTTTAGTTGTGATTAAAATACAGCTGAAACCATTGGATAATTAACCTGCAACTATTTAGATAACCAATTCAATTTTTAAGTAATTTTTCAAGCAAAAGTGCCAAACATTACATCTTAAAAGTGAGGATTTACTGCTTTTCTTTGTCTTATGTAATGGCAATTTTCTCACATTTTACAGACCAAAAGATGAATCCATTAAACTGCAAAGTAGTCAGCAGAAAATCACTAATGAAAATGACAATAATAGTGAATACACTTGCATCCTGTGTGGTCTCCCTCTTTGTTTAAAGCTCATTGAGCCTGTGCTGTGACAGACCCTCAGAGAAACAGAGTAGTGGTTCAGTAGTATAAGTAGATCGCCTTCAGCAGTGCTGAGCATGCTCAGTAGGCCTGCCAGAGGGCCAGGCTCCTGCTTTGGCCTACTTCTGATAAAACCAATAATGTCATGGAAAGTTTCTTTGCAGTGTGTGTGTGTGTGTGTGTGTGTGTGTGTGTGTGTGTGTGTGTGTATGTCAATCTGACAGAGAGTGTGTGACAGAGAGGAGCGTGTGTGCCCTCAATATAGGAGAAAAATCCAATCTCATCAACCACAGCCACAAACAAATAATACCACCCTTGGTGATGGGCGTTATTGATCTGTCTATCATCCAGGATTTTAACAGGCAAAGATATGGACATACTGTAGTTGGGGGGAAAAGCCACAACCGCAACTGCAGCTGAGGGAAAAAGACTTTAATTCTGGATCGACAGAGAGATTGAGAGAATGGCAGCACTTAACTGACACAGTAATGAAATGCAATAAAGTATCTGTTAAGCTCTAGTTCCTCCAGTCCCCAGGCACAGATAGCTGCTAGCGTGAGCAGAGAGACGGGCCAGCACTGCCTCGCTCAGACATCGGTCCAACTGATTATAGAAAAGATGACCAACAGAAGTGGGTCAGCCATGAGAGTGACAGAACGAGACACTTTGAGAGACAGAGAGAAAGCGAGAGCCACAGGAAGTTCATGGAAATGTGCAGTGTACGACTTCAGAAAGTTATCCGTGTTGGAGATTGCAAGGTTTGTGAAGTAAACAGTGTTTGTTTACAACTAAAAGACAGAGCCTGTAATCACGCAGGGAGATATTCACTGCGACATGAGCGCTACCTTACAATCACATGTACATTTGGTGATTACAATCATCATTTTCTCAGGCCGTTTTTTCTTTTTTTTTTTTTTTACCAGATGAGCTCTCCGTCAATAAGCGCAAAAACACTCATCATGTGCTGTGGATTGTCAAATATAATCATCTTCAGGCTGCAGGAAAGCAAACAGCAGATGACTAAATCAACATTACAGAGAGAACATGTTCAAGTTCGTGTCTACAGTTTCAGTCTTGTGAAGTATTAGTGCTTTAATAACAAATGAAGTTACCTAATCAGTTCTACCTTTGGTGAACTTTCTGATTGTTATCTTTGCGGTGCATTAACTCTGTTAGACGCATAATACTGTATTAGTAGGGGTGGTGGGCAAAAATCGATACAGCACAGTATTGCAATATTTTGAGAGGCAATATTGTATTAATACACCAAATACATCAAGTACCGATCTTTTATTATTAGGGCTGTCAAAGTTAACGCGATAATAACGCACATTTCTTTAACGCCACCAATTTCTTTAACGCATTAACGCAACTTGCAATTTTAGGTTGTAGCGGGCTCAGTTTTAAAGCTAGAGTGAGGATACTGGCATCATATGTAACTTGAAAACCTAAAGAATCCATTGGTACCAACCATGTCTATTAGCTTGTTGCGAAGGAGGGTAAATAACGCTCCAAACTTGCACTAAATTTTGGCGAGGAAAAACTGGCATGGCCATTTTCAAAGACCTCTGACCTCAAGATATGTGAATGAAAACTCTGATATGAACAAAGTGAAAACTGTATCTTATTAGATAAAACATATGTTGACAAACAGCATACTTTTCAGTTGAAACAAAGGTAATAAATCACAATATATCCATAGACTCAGCATATTGCAAAATGTTTAAAATGGTGACTTAAGTTTCGTGATAATATCGTATCGTGGGGCCTCTGGTGATTTCTTCCCCTGTGTATTAGGTAAGCCAAGTAAAATGGTACTGCAAAAGATTAGCAATAAAACTTAACAGAAGAAGTTCTGCACAGACACAAAACCCGACAAAAATACATAGCTGAATGCTCGATCCTTGAAGAAATGGGATTGGCTACAGCTTCAAAACTTCAACCTGACTGCTGTCTCGTCAGCGGGCCCAATTCAAGCAGCGGTTAACTTGAAAAACACTGTCACAGGACATGATTGCTCCGTACTCGCAGGGAGTCTTATGCATTTAGTTTCATAATGGCATTTTAGATATTTCTGTCTGTCAACTGGCTTCAAAATAATGTGGGGAGAATAACTTACTTACTGTATTTGTACCTCATAAGCACTTGGGCACTCGTACCTGCTGGCTATTTTTAGTGCAAGGTGCAGATAAACTTGCGAGTGCTAATAAATAAAACAAGAGTACAGGGCCTAAGTGCATCCCGAACTTTGTCTCCACTGAACTTCTCCCATCTTGATGTGACACTCCGATATAACAGCCTGTTAATCCACATTTGAAATGGGGCCAATCAATGCCACTCTGCAACAAGGGCTGGGCGTGTGCAGGGGGACGGCACAGCTGACAAATTGAGGACAGCCTTCAGTGCTGGGCAGTCAACTGAGTCCGTGACTCAATCCAATGGGAGTATGGCACATTCATGCATCGTTCCTCTTGTCATCTACCCTCATAGTCCTCATTCAGACCAACAAAGTCTAATTCTGACTTTACAGCATGAAGTCAATTTGTAAGGCTTTGAATTTGGAGGACATCATCTCTGAGACAGGCTAAAGTATTTCCCATCATTGTATTTGCACTGACACATCAAAGGGAGAGGCCAGATTTGCATCACATTTACAGGGAGTGTCTCCTCTTTGGTCCCCCGCTGCTGGCTTTGTAGGTGCAGCTGCATTACTCAAATCCTCCGAGCAAAAGAACAACAAGCTACTTCTGTCTGGATTTATAATCCAGCTCAACACGCCTACAACCAAGCAGTCGGGTCCAGTTTATTCACAATGACCGTGTAGGGATGATATTGTTTCATATGAACATGAAAATCTGTTGTAAATTTCTCGGCTGCACTCCCTCCTGGTTATAGCCCTCTCTGACCAACAGCTGCATGTGTCAGGTGCAGAGTTATAAGGGGTCACAAAGGCAATGCATCAACTTCCTGACAAGCACATAGATTAGAAGAAGAAGAAGGGAGGGAATTACTTGGAAAGACAGGAGAGAGAGAGAGAGAGACTGAGTGAATTGGGTGAATGGTCCAACCTGGCTGACTGAGCTGCAAAAACAAAATATAAAAACTAAAAGAAAAATGCTACCCATTTAGAAACTAGACAGAACTGCCAAAAAGATTCATCAGGGACTGTTCCTGCAGTAGCATGGGCCACATGCACAGGGCAATTTCCATAAAAAATGAGTTCACAGCTGTGTGAGAAGCTGTGAACGGTAAGACAGTAGGAAGAAATGTTCCCTGTTAGACACCACGCTCTACTGTAAACACCTCAAGGTGAAATGCACCCAGTCATCCTCCTACTCCTGGCAGAGGCAAGGCTTTTTATTTTCTAAGTGAAACATGTACTTAAGTGCCACTTACCTGGATTGACGGTGCACACAAAGTGGGGGCGAGGAGAAAAGAGAAAACAGGAAATGTGCTGTTAGTAAGAGTGCACAACATTGTCTAAGATGTACTGTAAACCCCTCCTCCTCTCACACACACAAACAAATTCATGAATCCATTTTGCACACACTCTGTAACAGAAGTATATCTTTTAATGGAGGAAATATTATAATTCTAATTACGCAGAGATGCTGGATGTTATGGCCAAAACCCAACACTGCCCTCCGATGGCTACAATCGTTAGTTACACAAAATATCTACAGCACAGTCGAAAATATGACAAACATTAAATATAACAACATAATCACATGACTTCCAATAAGAATAAGTAACAGAACTGATAAAAAATGACTTCATACGACTCTGGGAGAAATGGATGGAGTCAGATTAGTCTCAATATTAATGAAGGATTCACAAATGTATTTTGTGATTTATATATAAATGACTCTCTGCAAACATATTTTTCAATGCACACAAAAATAGTTATCATTGTATAAAAAATCCACATATAAAAAAATAAGGTTCACAAATATGTTTCTGATGCACACACAAATATTTCTTGTTTTGAATAATTGCAATATAAATCCACACATGTGTATTTAAAAGTATTTTTCATCAAAAACATATTTTGATGTTGTTACATTTATATTTATATTGAACCTGCATTTACAAACTGCTTGTCATTTGTAAACTTCATTGCATTTTTGTGTGGATTTTTAGAGACTCCCCTGACGTCTCCAGATCCACAAATGCATTTTAGATTAGCATAGAAATGGTTTCAGTTCACTAAGGGTGTGCAACCACAAAAAATATACATAAAATCCACTGATATGAAAAAAGTTTACAGTTTACTGATACCAGCTTCTAAGACTTAAGTAAAAATAATGAAATCTGTGCTAAAACAACTCTATATATTAGACTCTCCATTGAATCAAAGTGACAACACAGACCGCCTTTCTTCTTGGACCATGTTATGCTACATTGAGGCCCTCTGCTGGCTAAAATCAGTAATTACACTCAGTTAGCAAAATCACTAATGGCACACAGGCTGACATCTGGTCTTAATCTCAATGCTTATTTCTCACTTTCAGCAGCACAGTCAGCTACCCCTGCAGCTGGAAAAGGATACAAAGAAAAGCCCTTTTCTGGAGACGAGCGAGGGAACGCATGCAGGCATAAACAATTAACCCCACATAACAGGAGGCCTGGGATGATCTCAGTAAATCTATGCATATTCATCAAAGAAATCACAGAGAAGGAGATTTGTGAGCGCAGCTGCTTGACTGTTAAGACGCGTCTATGTTTAGGAGAGAAGGCTTATAGATAGAAAGACACAAAACCACAGCAGAAATTAGACTCTTTTTTTTCTATCCAATACCAGCGTCGTTGCTTACTTTCAGCCATGAGTGCCCACACTAATCCAGACATTAAATGCAAAAATCCCATGTTCCCATGTTCCATGGTTATTTTTGTCAAATATACAAAATGACAGTACAAAAGGACATGACATAAGCAGATAGAGATTATCTTTATGAATTATTATATAAAATCGGCAGTAGGAAGATTGTTTTTGGCATCATTGGGCAAAGATTCCATAATAACCTTTCAGCATATTGTAATTCAAGTGTTCTGAGAGAAAACTAGACTTCTGCACCTCCTCATGGCTCTGTTTTCAGGCTTTAAAACATCTAGCCCGTGACGGGAGACTTTGGCCAATCACAGGTCATTTCCTATTGGCTGACGGAGGGAGCTGTCAATCATTTGCGAACTAGGGTCAAACGGTCAAACTAGTCAGCGCTGATCAAATATGAATCAATATCCTGTTACTGTAATGCCTATTTCTTGCCTCAAATGTTTTCAGAAACATCTTGTGGTGTACTGTTTAGCTGTAAAATGAGAAAGTTTGCTCTGGCTGGTGGGCGGTGCTTGGTATTTCCTCAACTGATCTCAACATGGCATTACTAGTAACAGAGTATTGATTCATATTTGATTAGCACTGCCTAGTTTGACCATTCAATTGGAGTTCACATCAGACAGGAGCACAAACTAGAGGCAACATACATACATTGGGGCTTCTGACATAAACCTGCGATAAAGGGTTTTATTCTCATTCTTTCTCAAAATCATACTCTCCTGCATATTTAACTCCCACAGAGGCACTGAGATTATTCAGATCAAAGAATAGACAAATGTTTAAAACTCAATGAGACAATGTCAGAAACTAAACTTTGATCAAAGAATAGCCTACATTTAATTTTTGAAAATATATTCTATCAAATGAGGAAACCTCAAAATAATTCAGATCAAAGTGCCTTTCATCTCTGTGCTGCACACATACTGTAAGATGTGCAACTCATTCTGCTAATGGCTGGGCTGGAGAAAAATACAAAAGCATCAAGGCTCAATACTAACTCTTAAAAGTGGTTGCCAGGCTGGCAACCAGGCATCAGCTTTTGGTTGCCCAAACTGATAATATGGTTGCCATTTTTAGTCCCCTTATATTTTGAGTAATTAAGAGGCTATGCAGTTGTACCTGAGCTTAATAATGACAATGTGACATAAAAGAATAAAAGCTTTATTATAGTAACAGAACAAAAGTTTGTGTTTAATCGGATACTTTGCTTAATTTGAATCCTAAGTGTTATCAGTTAACGTGTCCACCCTCAATTCCTGGTATACAAAATACCAGTAGTGCAGCTGTTGTCATGTTCTTCACAGATTGCTTACAATTATAGTACAAATTGCAATAGCTTGCTTGTAGGGCTGCCCCCTCTTATCAATCAGTCGACTAATTGGTCGTTTTGGTCTTAGTTGACTAAGATTTCTTTAGTCGACTAGTAATTTTTTATGCTTTTTTCATGCTGACTGACTTATTTCCAAGAAACGTATGAGCACATTTCTGGAAAAGATTATTGTGTGATTCTTTGTGGAGAAACTCAGTTTTACAGATCTACTGATTAAATCAACTAATCAAGAAGTTGACAAAATTGTATGAGTGTTAGCCGACTTCTTTGGTCGAGGACAGCCCTACTTGTTTGGTCATCTGTTCTTTCCCTTTCAAATCTTGTTTTTTCTGGACCTTTCACACCAGAATCACACCAGAATCATTTCAATAGGTTTTTCAATGAAAATGGTAATAATGATGTAAAAATTACGATTCCCTATAATATCGCCAATCATCTCGCATTTGCGATATCCTGCAGCCTTAGATTAATCGACAATGAAAATAATCGTTAGTTGCCGCCCCAGTCCTGAGCATATGTCGCATAGACAATCACACGCACATACAGCCCAGGCATTGTCAAAAAAATTGCTTTCATGAGGATCTCCAAATAACATCAATTCATTCTTCCATTGTCTGTCAACTCCAGGTGCAGGTAGACTGTCACTATTTAATGTTCACCAGCAGGTTCCTCCAGCTGCTTCTGGGGGATTCCCAGTTGCCCCTCAGACAAATTCAACATGTGGCCTCTCCACTGAGTCACAGGTCTCCACCTTGGTCTCCTTTCAGTCATCTGTTCCCCAGTAACCTCCACAAGGAGATACGAAACACACCTGAATCACCTCAAATTGCTCCATACAGAGTGAATCAGCTGTATAACTCCAAGGTCCAGCCAGCAGGGTCAGTGAACACCTCACCTTGTCATGAAAAGTGATGCAAGCTACTATTTTTAGCTGCTTCTATCTCTGATCTTATTTCTGACCATAGGTGAAGGTCTGCACAAATACTGACTCAATATGTCTGAATTGCCACCGTGCTCTCTCTCTTTACCCAGTAAAATTATCCACACTGTCAGACATAACAAGCACATCACTGCATCCTCTGAACAAAACATGCAGCATACGACACCCTCTGTCCTTGGAGCGTCAGATGAGGAAAAACCCTTTCACAGAGAAACCTCAGAGAGAGCAACATAAGAGGGATCCCTCTCCCAGGACAGACAGACATGCAAGAGATGTCATGCGTACAGAACAGACATGTCAACATGTCACAATCCCTCTTACTAACACATAAAGTCCATAGACGTCTGCTGGCTTTATGAAACACTGGGACACACCACCTTGTTCAGAGAGAGAAAAATGGTCTTAAATTTCAAGGTGTTGGATCTTATTCTAACTGCATCCCACTCAGCTGGAAAACAGCATTATTTCAGTGGGAGGTAAACAGTCACGTAACCAACTGTCTGTAAACAATAGAGAGACACTCTGAAACACTGATGTTGCTCTCCAGGCCTCAGCTGTGCCTTGATATATTGTACATCAATATCACAAATAAAGAGAAAGGACGTGCTGCCAAGTTGCCGGTGTGTAAAGACCAAATGGCTTGAAGCCTCCAGGGTTTCCCTGCTCATTTTAACTTCACACTTATTTTTTTATTATTTTTTTATAATAATAAAACATCCAGTGAAGAAAACTATTGGTGTATTGTGAAGTAGCTTCAGCTAGTCTTGAATGGTCAGTGATGGCCATCAGTAGTAGCTTAGCAAAGGTTAGCTAGGTTTTAATTAAAGTTAAAAGTTGGTTGAACTCACGGACATTTTTAACTACTTTCTTGTTAATGGATTAATTTTACACAAAGCAACTTACGCACAAAGGAGCTGGCACATACTGAAATTTGAAATGTACCACATTAAAGGAACAGTGTGTAACATTTTGCAGGATCTATTGAAACATATGGAATATAATATTAATAAGTATGTTTTTTTTAATACAGTATAAATCACCTGAAAATACGAATCATTGTGTTTTCGTTAGCTTAGAATGAGCCCTTCATATCTACATAGGGAGCGGGTCCTCTTCACGGAGTCCGCCATGTTGCACCGCCATGTTTCTACAGTAGCCCAGAACGGACAAACCAAACACTGTTAACTTTTCCTGCTTGGGCCGGAGTCAATAGCGTTACTCGCTCCTGTCGCCGCCGCCGCTCTCTCTCTCTCTTGCTTCACCACTCGCTTTCCAGTAGGGCTGTTCAAGTTAACGTGTTAATAATGCGTTATTGCAAATTTGTTTTAACGCCACTGATTTCTTTAACACATTAACGTAATTGATCTTTCAGAGGTTGTCTTGGGCTAGCTTGACGTGAAGGAGGTTAAATAACGCTCCAAACTTACTCTACATTTTGGTGAGGAAAATCTGTCATGGACATTTTCAAAGGAGTCCCTTGACCTCTGACCTCAAGATATGTGAATGAAAGTGGGTTCTATGGGTACCCACAAGTCTCCATTTACAGAAATGCCCACTTTATGATAATCACATGCAGTTTAGAGCAAGTCATAGTCAAGTCAGCACACTGACAGCTGTTGTTGTGCAATTAGTTTGCGATTAATTGCGATTAACTATGGACAATCATGCGTTTAATCACAATAAAATGTTTTAATTGACTGACAGCCCTACTTCCCACGTACAAATGATCTACACTACTCTTACAACAAATGGCTGTAGAGACGGCCACTCGTGTTTTCGCGCCAGCCACTGTAGCTCTCCAACGCGCTTGACACACGGGAGAAGCTTCAGTTGGTTGCAATCTGCAACCTCACTGCTAGATACCGCCAGATCCTACATACTGGACCTTTAAACCTCAAATACCATAAGCACAATCAATGTATGCACTGCCTTTTCCTGTGCCTCTGATAATATTTATGAGAAGAATAGGTCATACTTCAGACAGGAGATGAAAGACAAGCCAACAGCCTGTCTCTCAAAGTCAAGCGTGTCTTGCATGAAGAACAGAGGGATAAACTAAACATCAACACAAAACTACTCTTTTTGCAGTAAACCACAATGTCAGTAAAAAAGGACACACCTACACTATACCCAAACCCATCTTAAAAGTCAGATTCAGTCCTCTCCTCTATTCATTACAACACAGTTGATTAGAGTACTGCAGTAGGGAAACCCTCACCTCACACACCAACAGCACCTCCTGCCAGATACCTTGGGGAACTGTGACATAGGCCTTTCCCATATACAAAACACATGTAAACAGGATTAGCAGATTTCCATGACTCATGGATAATCAGAATCATCTTCAGTGTAGCTTTATATAGAGTAAAGGCAGCATTAGGCTGTCCTTGAAGAGTAGAAAACGGACAAATTCTGCAGACAGAACATGATCTTGTTCCCAACACACCCAGATCGATTTCCCCTTCAGTAATGTATAAAGTAGACTAATTGTAAAATAAGGTGGTAATTGAGATCCACTTAAAGAGGAATTCTCTTCTGTTTGTAGAAAAACTCTTAGACATAAAACAACTATTTCACAAGCGAGCACCAAACCTACAAGGCAGCTTGAAACATTTGTTTTTCTATATGAAACAAAACAGAATGCTTTCTAAAAAAAAAAAAAAAACAGCCCTCTTAACTCAGTTACAGTAAAAAGAAATGTCATACCTTGTTAGGTCACATTAGAAGAAAAGAAGAAAATCTCTAGTGGTAAAGAGAAAAGAATTTGCAAAGCCTACGTTACACAATCGCTTGCGGATATCCTTTAAAACATTCAGTGTACTGGTGCAAAACACCTTACTGCAAACTAGGAAATGAACAGTATGAGCCACAGAAAACACCTGTAGGGCAACAAAGCACTGTGATACTAGTTGCATGATTAGAATGATGTTTGATCACCTTGAGCAATACTGTATGATTCAATCTCCCCATGCATATTGCACCATTCATATGGGTGGTGACTGTTAAAGATTACATGAAAACCACAGAAGCAACAGAGCTGCACTATGGCAAGCTGTTTCAACATTCAATAGCTAGAACGGATGTATATACAGTATATTGCAGATATCCATAATGACATTCTTCCTTGGAAAAATTACATCATGTTTGCCAATGATGTGTATTAGGCTTTCAATTTCAGATATCCATAATTGCACTTTTGATATCTATAATAACATTCTTACTGGAGAAAAACTAACATTTCAGATATCTACCATCTAATTGTTACTAATCCTAATTTCAGATATCCAAAATGAAAAACCATTTGAGATATCCATAACGCAATTGTAACTAGTAAAAATGTCATTACGGATATCCACAATCGGCATTATGACTAATACAAATGAAATTTCAGATATCTACAATTAGAATTATGACTAGAAGCAATGCAATTACAGACATCCACGAATGTACTGTAACTGTTCTGGCTCACTTCATTCATAACTAGTAACAATTGGATTGTAGATATCTGAAATGGGAGTTATTCCTAGTGAGAATTATATTGAATATATCAAAAATGTAACTGTGAATATATGACATTGAAAGCCCAATATATATGAACAGCAAAAGTGACACAATTTTTCCTAGGAAGAATGACGTTGTGGATATCTGAAATTTTCTTTTTGACTATAGGACGAATGAAATCACATATATTTGCAATATACTTGTACTTTTTAAGTATTTAAAGATATCTCAAATCTAGTTTTGACTAGTATAATCAGTTCAGTTGTAGATATGATTTCTACTGGAAAGAAAGTTATTGTGGATATTTTTAATTACCATTCTGATTAGTGAGAATGAACTTTTGACTAAGAGAAATGCTATTATGGATACCTAAAATGTAATTACAAATAGGAATGTGGTTCGATTGAATGTTGAAACGTCTTAGCTGCATCGACTTTGTGATAGGAGCGAAATACCTAATGCTGCTTGTAGTATGTCACTGATTTTAAACTCCTCACTGGACATTTTTGACACCACAAAGTCCTCTCTGTAACAACACATTGTTGATTTATTATAATGCCTCATGTCTGTTCACCCCACGTGCTTTTTCCCTGGCAGTGACCAAGCTACAATAGTCCAGCATCTGCCAACAAAACACCTCTCCTTTCTCACTAATCCCTTCTTGTGTTGTTTATTGGTGATGTCACCTCAGGTCACACCGAGTGTATTCATCCAGCAGGGAAATGAGCCGTCGTACACTTTTAGACTGTTAATTTTGTATCTGGAGGCAAGCAGTATGCGTGTGATTGAGGTTCATAATGCACAGCCATGGCGTTTCACATTGATGCCAATAATTAATGCACAATTAGCAAGAAAACTGAGGCTTAGCAAACACGCGCTAATGCCCAAAACCATACTGCATTGAGCTGAGGTTTATTTAGCCAGTTTGTGTGCAGCGTTGAATTCAATGAGATGTGGGAGTTTAAGAATGAAAAGCTGGTCTAATTTACACATAACTCTCTCATCTTTCCCTGAGGAAAGCTCTCAACAGGAGTCTATTAGTACGTCATTACTAGGATAACTCTGTTAACATACCTGGAACACAACCAACAACCTCCTGGCTCAATCTGGCTGCAGGACTTTATCTAAAGACTGCTTCATGCTTCAAGAGGAACAACATGAGTGAATGAGTTACAATGCTGTAATTGTGGTGCTTTTTGAGTCGTGCACCACCTGAAATCTGAAACGCTGTTGACAGCACCAAAGTGCTTCCATCCAGGTTTAACTAACAGGTTTCAGATGTGCGGTCATCACGGGGACAAAAAGAAACATGAACACCTGAAGGTACACAGATAGCAGTGTCTGTGTCTCTAACAGATCTTGCCTAGCCT
The DNA here is from genome assembly GCA_916701655.1 of Sebastiscus albofasciatus. Classification (NCBI taxonomy): domain Eukaryota; kingdom Metazoa; phylum Chordata; class Actinopteri; order Perciformes; family Sebastidae; genus Sebastiscus; species Sebastiscus albofasciatus. Next base: position 94,890 of record CAKAOI010047556.1, read on the forward strand.
GGCTCCAGACCAGGGCTGTGTATTGGCAAGAAGGGGTAACATTCAATATATTGCGATACTGTCAGCAAGGTGATATATTGCGATCTTTTCAGATCTAATTTTAGAAAAAACTGTCTTTGTATAAAGCACACACCGCCATATGTATAAAATCTGAGTAAAAAAAAAAAGTCACTATGTGAAATGGCTGCTATGGGGACGAACATAATCACACATGAATACAATTGGGCTCATTGGATCCTCAAGAGTTTCAGCTTTCCAGTCATACCCAATTTATGCAATCCTAAAACTGATTACGGACCCCAGTATGAAGAAATATTCAAATACACCATTTTAGAATAGGCGAAAATAACACATTTGTACTGCATTCAAAAAACAGCGTGATTTTTGCCCCAAAACTGCATGTGATCATAAAGTGGGCATGTCTGTAAAGGGGAGACTCGTGGGTACCCATAGAATGCATTTTCATTCACATATCTTGAGGTGAAAGGTCAAGGGACCCCTTTGAAAATGACCATGCTAATTGTTCCTCGCATAGATGTATTAAGAGAACTGGATCCAGCGTCGGAGGCGGGCTCCCGTTCATTGCTAGAGTTGCTCAGTGGCGCATGAAGCCAAAATGGCTCGACTGCCGAGTGAAAAATTACCCGGATCATCCGGCGATCTTCTGCATCCATTGGGCCTATAGAACAGGCACAGTAGTGTTTCCTTTAATTCCTCCCCCAGCCCTCGCTCCAAGCCCGTGGTCTGGGTCTCATTCACATGAATGGAGGAAGGGAAATAACTCTGGATTCTGCTATTAGTGATTTTACACCTTTTAGGACCTAATTATTTAAATAAGGGCTATTCAAATGTTTATACTGGGAAGTTGATACGCATTAAAAAAAATAGCCACTGAGTTACATACATCTCTTTCCCAATGTAAGTATGTGGGAAAAAGTATTTTTGGGCCCAATGGCATCACGTGACGGACACGGAAAGTGTAGTACCGCCGTTTGGCCACTACGACAATTTGCATCAAAGCCCGGCGCTCTTCTTGGGGGCTTGGTTCCTCACCAAGATTTAGTGTAACTTTGGAGTGTTATTTAGCCTCCTTTGCGAGTTTTTAGTTTCATATGATGCCAGTATCTAGCTATAACTGAGCCCACTACAATCTCCGAAAGACAGAATAGCGGCCAGGTCCGCCGGCGGACCGTCGGATTTTTAAGAGGTTAATTAAAAATCGATACAGCATTTTGGAAAATCGATACAGTATCAAAAAACATAATGTCGCAATACTCATGCATATCAGTATTTTCTTACACCCCTACTCCAGACATGGACTCTCTTGTCCATAATTAAAATTCTATTGAGCATGTCAAATAGGTCTGATGTTACTTTGGTGAATGGCTGGCTCCATGAAAACACTTAAATTGGTGACATTACCAAGTTGAATCAGTATCCGTAGTTGTTGAATTCAGCTGACAACTGCTAGTGACACATGCAACTGAATTTCAGCTTTGATGTTTCTTGTGAAAATGCTGCTGAGACACAGCTGGCTACTATCTTTAGGTTTTTATGTACACTGGCTTTGGCTTTCAATCTAAAAAGCAGACATTTTCTGACACAGCTGCTCATCTTTTGTACCGATGATTCAAGAGAGTTTCATGCCCAACCAAGCCTCGGAAGTGCTCCGACTGCCAGTCACCTAACAGTGTGCAAAACGGGACTTTTACTGAACACCCACTTCACATCTATATTGCGAGAGTGGGATTAATTTGAGTCCTCACCTCTTCCTGGTCTCTCTTTTTTTGTGGGGCAAGTTAAATAGGCACACCTAAACACCACTATTGTACTCAGGCTGACTCAGAGAGAAAATTCTATCTGAATTCTGCATTATTTAAAGATGTCGCTGGGGACTTAAAGAAGTACAACCAATCTGCCAAAAAACACAACAATTCCTGTCAGGCACTGTCCTGGCTAGGGTTCTAAAAAAATGAATAAACATGTTTTTGAGAACACTGCCGTTCTGACTGTAGGTAGGGTAACGCCAATTTTAAGTTTGGCAGTGGGCCAGCTTCAGCTGTGCTTTAGTTCTTGGCAAAGAGCAAACTTCTTGTGTACACATTTACACTGTCACACTGAATGACTAATGAGCCTCCCTCCTCCATAAATAAACAATGAAAACAAATAGGCAGAGAGGCAAATCTAACAGCTCAGGAGATCTTACAGTCCACTTACTGCTTGTTCCGAATCACTACACAGAAACTTCTGATAGATTTGGGGAATGTTTCAGATTCTTCAAAACAAACAGATGCAAGTGTGTAGCATCAAGGACCAGGGCCCGCATTCATCAAGCTTTTCAAAATGACACATTAAATCATGCACAACAAGTCTGACGGGCTAAAAATACTCAAAAGGTTGAAAAACGTGAGTTATTTATGAAGCTTCCTACACAGACTCTCACTAAAGAGTAGAAGTTTTCCTTCGAGAGAGAATGGCATCACTATTATATGAAACTGAGCCAAATGAAATGAATCAAATGAGCCGTTATGCTGCAGATTCAAGACATTCAAAAGACCGACTGGCTGTTACATAATGATACCGAAGAAAAAAATATAGCATCGCTTGTGGGTGGATGATGACCTACCAAAGCACAAGTAAATAGTACAGTATTTCTTTGCCAAAACTGATCAAAAGTGTACTAAACATTTATGAAGGGGTCTCAACCAAAACAATCCTAGACAAAAGTGTTCAAACAGAGACACATAGACTACACATTTATATCACAATATACTGTAGACTGTCCATCACAACCATGGCTGTAGCTAACAATTGTTTTCACAATCAATTTATCAGATTCTTTTCTCTAATAACAAATCAATCATTTAGTCTAGAAAACATTAGAAAACAGTGAAAAATCCCAATATCCTAGAGCCCAAGGTGACTTAAATTAAATGTCTTGTTTTGTCAGTCCAAAACCTAAAAATATTACATTTACTATGATGTAAGACCAAAAAAAGCAGCTTGATCTCACATTTGAGAACACAGAACCATAACATTTTGGACATTTTTGCTTGAAAATGAACTGAAACAATTAATTGGTTATCAAAATCACTGTCAATTGTTTATTTTGAGGGAGGGATATTTGTATTAATTATATTTTATTTTTTTTAATTATTTCTCACATTGTATTTTTTTGTTATTAACTTCTAATGCATATCTTTTAAAATCCATACAATTTTATCACAAAAAAATAGTTGCCAATTCAGTTTTTGTCAATCAAAATGAATGGACAGCCCCCCCACACACATTTCAAGAGAATGAGATTCAAGTGCAGTTCACTTGTTTCTAATATCCTATATTACATTTGCACTCTCCGCGAGTTGTGCTGATCATCACGGTGCATTTTAGGTGATGTGACAAAGCGTTTCTGATGTTGGTTGCCAACTGTACAGTCAAATTCCTATCATGGCTCATCATGGCTCCACCACTGTGACATTTATACCCGTTATATGTCCCACCCCTACATACACACAGCATACCACCCACCCACACACTCAATAAGCGCCATCATCGGCCCGGTGGCAGGTAGCAATAAAGCTGTCACACAGGGACGATGTCTTGAAACGCTCTTTGCTAAATCTTGCTACCCTCCACAAGGTGCACAGAGGCAGAGACGTAGCAATCATAACATCACAGTCAGAGTTGAGGGTGTATTTATCTGAACCACCAGCAGAGGTCTTACAGTAAAAAACAACGGGCACCCCCTCATCCAGAGAGGAGGAGGAGGAATGCCGGCACACATCAGTTTGTGAATAACAGCACAGAGGTGGGAAGGCTGCATTTATCCTTGAGCAAGTAGTGCTGATATTTAAAGCAGACTCTTTGACTCCCATAGACATTCATCCCTACTGCTGCAGAAACACATTGCAGCGGGCTGACAGCTGATTAGACTGATGGATCGCTACGTGGTGCAACCATTACTACCGTTATGAAGCCCCTGTCAGCTCACTCCACTGTGGCATCGTCTCTCACACTCTCACACACCCTTTAACTGCAAGTGAGAGCAGGCTGCACAGAGCTGATATGCGGTATAAGGGGGACAGATTGATTTCATTGCACCTACTCTTTAAAGGTAACCTATGGAGTTTTCAACCACTAATGTACAGTACAGTGATGTTTTAATGAGTAGGTCCCCGTATTGTTTGCATCCTGAGGTCTGCACCAGGATGCACAAGCACAAGCAAGGAGTAAAGTGAAATACATTTCTGCAGACTGCCAAGTGCAGTAACAGGTGGTAGTGGTAAAGTGTTGTAAAAGGTGGAAATGCATTAAAAGATTTTTTTTTTTTTAAAGCCAATGTAAAAAATGTGGGTTTCAAAATAGTTAAAGCAATTTTTTTAGGTATAAAGATAGGAAGAAAATTAATATAAAGTAGGGCTGTCAACCGATTAACATATTTAATCGGGATCGCTCATTTTTTATCTGTTCAAAATGTACTTTAAAGGGAGATTTGTCAAGTATTTAATACTCTTATCAACATGGGAGTTGACAAATATGTTTTTTTATACAAATATATGTATATATCTATCATTGGAAATCAATTAACAACACAATACAATGACAAATATTGTCCAAAAACCCTCACAGGTACTGCATTTAGCATAAAAATATGCTCAAATCATTACATGGCAAATTCAAGCCCAACAGACAACAACATGTGTCAGAGTGTCAGTGGGCTGACTTGACTAAGGCCTGCCCCAAACTGCATATGATTATCATAAAGTGGGCATGTCTGTAAAGGGGAGACTCGTGGGTAACCATAGAACCCATTTTCATTTGCATATCTTGAGTTCAGAGGCCAAGGGACCACTTTGAAAATGGCCATGCCAGTTTTTCCTCGCCTAAATTTAGCCTAAATTTGTAGCGTTATTTAACTTATTTGCTGGTTGGTATAAATGGATTTCGTAGGTTTTCTAGTTTCATATGATACCAGTATCTTCACTCTAGTTTTAAAACTACAACCTAAAAATCACATGTTGCGTTAATGCGTTATAGAAATTAGTGGCGTTAAAATTAATTTGCGTTAACGCGTTATTATCACGTTAACTTTGACAGCCCTAATATAAAGAAATAATTAAAAAGTTTAAAAAGTGCTTTAACACATCCACCTCAGCTTAAGCAAGTGAATTCTGAAAAGGAGCGGAAGATAGACAAACTGTTGCATCAAATGTTGGTTCTGCTATAGAAAAGAAAAAACACAGGCTACCTAGAATTCTGACAAACATCCGAAGTGAGAGATTGGGGTAAGGTTATGTACCGTACCCAGCCGTGCTATTATTCTTCAGCTATCTGTGAATCACCTGACCTCACACAGGCGACTAAAACTCCGGGAAGCAGGAAACACGCCGTGCCTCCAAGGCACCAATTTAGATCAATGGAAGTGCTTTTAGCAGTTTGTTTTTTCCAGGGTTCGGTGTTTGCTGGACAAACAGCGCGTGTTCATTTGTGACGAAGGACAACAACTTTATCTGTGACTTTAACCGCGCCGCGGCACATTCTTCCTGCGGTAACTCCAGTGATGACATTAAGCTCGGGAGAGACACAAATGTACAATATCAATCACAGCAGGTATGCATTATTCAATGAGAGACTTGGCATGGAGTTCAAATGTTTGTTTAGGCAGATCCAAGGACAGAGCGTGGGAGAGGACTCTGACAGCAGAGGAGTCACTACCCAGCAGTTGAGCAATAAATGCAGTGTATTATCCAATCACTGCCAGCGTCTGTGCATCCCCCCCTGTCCACAGAAAGAGAGCCAAATCCCCAGCAAGTAACGCGCTATACATACACAGATACTCTCGGGACGTGTTGTCAAGTAACTTTTAAATATCTCTGTCTAACGTGATGGGTCTGATAGTTGTAATACCCCTCGGAGAACTTGGTACTATTTGAAGCAGTCGTGACGACCTGGGTACTATTTATATCTGTCAAGAGCCCCATCTCAGAGCAGAATTTACAATGCACTCAAGTCATGATGCACTAAACCGCACACACACAGACATCCAGGAGGCCCCGATAAGTGGTTGTAAAAAGCAGTTTCACTTTGGGTTGATGTTTGTTGGGAATAAGTATGGAAGCCCTTCACACAGTTGTGATATTACATAAGGACTTTTTAGATGAATGGCTTCTACAAGTGCCAGCAGCACTGGAGATGGACTAGAGAAAAAAAAAGGAGCCTACCAGTGCATCTAATCTCTCCTAGGAGTGATTAGACCATTAGAGATTATGTAAGGGTTATCAAATAGACATATGTGGCAGCCAGACACTTATTCTCAATTATTAATACTCACTATTATATCATGAGCAAAAAAAAAACATCAAAGGCTCACACCTAAGGAGCCAAAAGCATTTGTGCTGTCACTGAGCTCAAGAGACAGGAATTGTAAGGGGATTAAAAACTTAAAAAAGGCGAGTCATAGAAAGAAACAATGTCCTGCTGATAGCATACATTAATGTCTAGCCTGAAAGACATGTGCCGGGGAGAGACAATTGCGGTACATGTGAGGTCTGCAGGGGGAACGGTGCAGCAGACGCTGTTGCCAGGAGAGAGGAGGGAGGGAATAAACCGAAGCCACAGGACCAGGAGGGTACGATATTAATCCCTCCACTGCTGCTGCTAAATTGAATACTTGGCAGCAGCCAGTACATCGGTACGGCGCTACACCCTTTATTCAATCTTCTGGAAGAGGGTGGAAAGGAAGATGCGCTGCAATATATTAGGGGATCCCTTTTATGAAGGTGTGATCAGTGTGAAAGCAGAGGGTCTGAATTCGCTTTCTGCGCAGCAGTTGAAGAAAAAAAAAAGAAGAGACTGCCTGTTTGGATGTGGATAAAGACAAATTCAGAAGCTGAATTTGTAACAATTTGTTTCAGGAAACAGTTCGCTGTTCCAAAGCCCTCTGTGGACATTTTAACATGATGCTCCAAAAGCTCACAGCTGTAGAATATTTGAGCAGAGTGGCGGCTTCCAAAAAGCTCCCTAATCATCACAGACCATCTGGAAAACAACTGGGCCGTGCACTGTCCACTGGACTGAGGTAGACAGACAAGAGGAACAGAGGGAGAATGAACAAGATAGAGTGAGTGCTGAGTAGGTGTATGCTTCGTCATGGCATGATATGGGAGCTGTAAGAGATAGCCATTGCCTAGCTCACAGAGCATATCAATGAACCAAAGTAATGGCATTTCATTAACTGCCCTCTTCCGGTTTCCTCCCGGAGTCACAATTCTTCCGTATTTCTCCCGATTTAAAAGATGTTCACACTTTTTTTTTCCTTTTCACAACCTGTTTCTGGCTCTGCACAGCATCTATAAGCTCTACTGTTTCCACCCGGACGACAATAGAGCTACATCAAATGTAGATTCCCGGCGGGAAAGAGGAGTCTATGCTCGCAACAAAACTTAGTTTGGGCTGCGCTCGCCGCTGGGTTTAGCGCACATCACAGCATGCAGCGCCCAAAGTTGGGCTTTGCTCGACATAGTGAAAAGCCGTCGTGGCGTAGCACAAAACATTGGAAATAATGGGTTTCAGAGCGCAGTGGTGCCGTTTACGCATTGTGTCTGAAAAGGCCTTCAGTGAGTCAGAGATGAAGGGAGAAATGGAGAGTACTAAGAGAAGGAAATACTCAAGCAGAGGCTAAAAATTAATAAAAACGGATGAGTATTAGTTTATGCCAGAGGGGCAAATTATTCTGTATTCTTTCCTGAGAATTTAAGGTAAAATTAAAAAACATAAAAATGCTATTGCAGTGTACTTAGTAGATTATTATTTTGTTAATTTCAGTCTTTTAAAGTCATCAGAATGCAGGAAAAAGATCTCTGAAGCTCAATTTTTTTATGGGGGATGCCCCCCAGACCTCCGCTTTGGTTTTGAAATGCTACCTATTTTTAAGGTCTCAAGGTTGGCAAGTAAGACAGTATCTCGCCATGAGCACTGTAATAGTTGCTAGTGTTAACTTGGAGCAATGTTGAGTTCCTTCTCAATTAAACAGGCCCTTTAGAAGCATTCAGTTTGGCTAGATGGGTATTTAAAACAGCTGACATTAGAGGAGAGCAAAGAACCGCCAGGATACTGCCGTCTCACGATGGCTTAAAATCATGAGCTTAAGATGCTGCAAAAACTTTCTCACTTGTTCCTCTCCAACTTCATATCCCTCTCTACTCTCCAACTCTATGGATAAAATATAAAAGGTAAGTGGGCTGGATGGAAGAGAATGCAGAAGGAGACTTAGCGGGTTCACATGTAGTGTCTAAAACGCGTGGAAAATGCCAGCTGTGCCACTTTCATCCTTTTATCCAAGGTGCTTAGGAGGTTGCGCTCCTGTAGCACCTGCCGTTACTAAGCAACCAAAACCTGCGTGCTGTTGATGATGATGATGAAGTTGCAGTAATGATTAACTTCTCCTCCATATATTTACCGTACACTGATATATACAGAAGAATAAAAAGATATCTGCCAGTTGTGATTGGTTGTTCCGCGCTGCAGCGTGATTTATTTATCTCTGGGCGCAGCCATCACGTCCTGAAAATAGGCGCTTGCGAACACTTAGTTGCTCCCACATTATAAATGCCTGCCACGCGTCTACATTGACAACAATAGATTTGAGGGCGCGAAAAACACGGCATGTGAACGCCATGTTGCACCGCCATGTTTCCACAGTAGCCCAGAACGGACAAATCAAACTCTGTTAACTTTTCCTGCTTGGGCCGGAGTCGATAACGTTACTCGCTCCCGTTGCCGACGCTCTCTCTCTCTCTCTTGCTTCACCACTCACTTCCCACGAACACACACACACTCTTAGCATTCGCGTTTTCGCGTCAGCCACTGTAGCTCTCCAACATTTTCAAAGAATTGTAACAAGGCTGTCATGCAGAGTTCTCAGATGAAGACCTATTAATGTCTGGAACAATAGCAGACCAACATCATGACCCCCATGAAGGCAGCTGTCCCAGGATTCAACCTGGCACAACATCAGCAAAGGACGGCTCATTGCAGATTACTACAGGGATTACTCAAATTCAACAGCTCTATCAGCATTAAATCAAAGATACCACACAACTAAGCGGCTTTAGGAGAGAAGAATTACTGTAGTAGGCTGCATGCTCCCTGCCTGAACCCAGAAGGTAGGCCTACATCCAATCAACATATTCCACACCACTGGGGATAACACGCATCTTCTTTAGTACAGGGTGTTAATCATTGCATCAGAGTTTGAGATTTGATAAAAGGTGTATTTTGTCGGAGTGCACACAAGCCTCTGACAAAATGCACCTTTTCTCAAGTGGCTGTCAGAGGCTGGCGCGCACTCTGACAGCCTAAATGTGACAAAAAAAAAAGTCTGTCAGATTACACTTAAACCTTCTCACTGATAGCAACTGGGACCACTGCAGAGAAAGAGTCTCTTGATCCTGTTAAAAGCAGCCGTGCCTTTAGTTTCCAATCCTGAAAAACAAATCCTTCCCATAGGATTAAAAAAAGAGGAACAAGCAAATATTAGCGCACACAATTTATAAACAACAAATGCATCACAAAAACTCTCGAATAGATGGCCAAGAATACAATGAACAACAGCCGAGGATAGCTTGGTCTGATGTGGATTTTCACTGAGAAAACCGTCTTAATCAGCACCTGGGGCAGTCACTGACATCAGAGGATCTCTTACGCATATGTTCATCACACACGGAGCATCCAAACACCAAAAACACATACACACTTTTCTTCCAGTGCTCCAGCCAGATGGCAGGGACCCCACAGAGACTGAAACGCATGAGAGCAGTCTGAGCAGCTCAAAGCCTGCCTCGTTGACTGTCTGTCTCCCAGTCAGCACCCAGCCTCAGAACAGAGAGTTATGGAGCTAGAGACGGGGATGATGTACAGCAGATCCAGGTCCACTGGTTTCCCCCTTAAATCACATTACACACACACATACACACACACACAAGTGAGCACTGACAGAGTTAGTGAGTCAGCAGCCACAGCCATCAGAGCCTCCCCCTGCCAAGGGGGTGAGTAAACACTCTCAGAGCTTTGCAGTTTGAATAAGGCATTGTCCCTGGTGCGCCATTTGTTAATGTTAGCCATGTGTATGGGAACGAACATACCGTTGCATATGGGCTCCCTCTATGATTATGATTAAGATGATTATCAGGATTATTTCATTCAATACTGAAGACGCATTATTCATCACACGTTTTACATTATGATGGATTAGATAGAGGTAAAGATCGGGGTGACACAAGGCGGAGTGCTATCCATTACTCACAATCAGATAACACCTCAGAGTGCGATGTTTTTCTTACACTATGGTAATTTCCCAAAGACATAAATACCACTTTAAAACTGTGATTCATCTTTTAAAGTTTGTTTAAAGAAGTTTGCATGTTGTTTTTGTGTGGATTGTCAATGGGCGCTCAGATTTCCTACAACGTGCAAGGCAACTAATTTGCCCATAAGTGTGAATGAGGTCATCTGTCTTTGTGTTGGCAGGGTGGTGAGCTGTCCAGTGAGCACCCTACCTCTCACCTAATAATGTGTGCCGGGACAGACTGTAGCTCCAGCAAAACAAATGAAAGAAACTGGCTCGACTTGTTGCCTTTATAATAAATCTTTCAGAAATACTTCAAGGTGCTACCAGCCAGGAAACACACGCTGAGAAAGGCAGAGCCTGAGACCGACATCTGTGTGTGAAAGTGGACTGTTGCTACTGATTTAATTGAAAGAAAATGCAAAAATAAGAACATTTGTGAGCGTTGCCCTGGCAACCTTGCACAGGATAAGGTTAATTTGGTTTGAACAGGTTTGAGGTTAGTTTCAGCCAGTGGGAGTTAACTGGTTACATGTATGAAGCTTTCATGTTGTTGCTGTGTTAAGGTTACTACAGTGTAACCTCTAAAAAAAAGGTCTGCTTCCGCTTTACTAGACAATAACAAATAAACTGCCTACAGTATAGTAAGTTTCTGCTTGTCCCAAAATTTCTATGAAGCTATGTGATGCCATAGACTGTATATAAGAAGTGGACATAGTCACTGTGACATCACCTATTGGTTTGTGGATTACGGTTTTGAAGCTTTGAGTTCAGCATTATGGCTGTCACCATCTTGGTATTTTGCAACCAGAAGTGAGAGGGTAGAGCTAAGTGCAACCGAACACTGAATAAGATTTTTTTAGGCGACCAAAAAGATTATAATTAACTTTAAAGAACAGAAAACACACTGTGAAAGGGTTAAAGTTCTAAGACAAAAACACAGACAACTCCCAGACCAGAAAACGCTGTGGTAGCAACCTGTCAATCACAAGGTAGCCACACCCTAAAGCATACCCTGCTTTATGGTGTACTTGATTCTAAATGGGACCATAATTTACTAAATGAACATCATGCTGTATTGAAGAAGACTTGAAACTAGCGATCGAGACTCTTGTTTACAATGTTTACTGAGGTAATAAATCAAGTGAAAAATAGGGTCATTTTCTCATAGACTTCTATACAATCAGACTTCTTTTTGCAACCAGTGGAGTCGCCCCCTGCTGGATATCAGAAAGTTTAAGGCAGTTCTGCATTGGCTTCACTTTTCAGACCCGGAGGTTGCCCACTGTATGATGCTTATGCTGACTGAGATGCCAGCCTGTAGCTGAACCATGCCATAAAATGAAAATATTACAGTTAGTTTTGTGCACAACTTTTTTATGCATTTAGTATCTTGCATAGAATATTGTAAAAAAATGGTGTTTTTTTTTTACATGAAACAAAATGTGCTCAACACAGAAAGAGAATATATCATTACTCACTGATTTACAACAGTGGTTTAACGTTTCACTGTTGATTAGAGCTATTCTTGAGGTGTCCCAATATACCATTTTACACCTGCCAGCTAATCAGACTCAAGTATTTTCTATGCCCACGGCATAAAACACTTGATCCCTACATAGAAAATGTAGTTACATTACACTGAAGGTTAACCACGTAGTGACAATGCTCTTGACTGCAGCAGCAATCATGTTTTGGAAGCAGAGAACACTTAATCACAGCATGATTGAAAAAGAAAAAACCCTTGTGATTGGTCACAGCTTTCTATTCACTTGGGAGCTCTTGATTTGATGCACCAGAGCAGGCACTTGAACCATAAAGTCAATAGTTCACCTGATGGAGTAAATGCAGAGTCAAAACTTGTGATCGTTTATAAAAGGACTAAATATACAGCCTTATCTTGCATTTAATTTTATTCCACTCTTGGTCACCTCTCTCACACTCTCTGCTGTGACTGGATTTTCAGGGTTACATAATCTGGTCTGATATGAGGCTTTGCACACAGATAGCAGCTTGGATTATTCCCCGGAGAGAAGGGAGAACCTTTAAAGTCTAACTTGAAGTATGACTTCGTGTCTGACAGTTATGGAGGGACTCCCGTGGTGTTTGCCCTGACAGATCGACTCTCAAATTGTACAACATTCCAGGTAAAACTACAGACAAAGCCACTGAAAAACCAACGAGAATCAATGTGAGCTCATCCCTCAGATTGTCCCTTAGCGCTGGGAATTTTTACTCACTTTAGCCGATGTCACTCAAGAAAATGAAAACAAATCCCCCTATGCTTGAAGTCTAATCCATTCTTCAGATGTCTGATAAGATGCCTCATTTCACTGATGCCCTACAGTGTCAGTCTCTGACGTGTCTAGAACTGCAGAGTTGAAACTTGGAAAGAGAAAAGGCGAGACAAGAACAGAAATACTGGTAGGGACAAATGGTATGAAAAGTGACACTTTTTGGGATTTAACGATTTGAATACTTGTAGAAAACTATCCATTTAGTATACTGAAAGTGTAGCGTATATTGAATGGTAGGGTATTTTGAACTGATGCTAGGTTTGGAGGCAAACCCAAAATGTTTCTTTAAAGAGGACCTATTATAGATGACTTTAATTAAGAACTTACTTTGACAAAAATGTTAAAAACACTTAGGGGAGAGGAATGTGCCTGATTAATATATTTGTTGATGCATTTAAAGGTAACATTAAACAGAAAATTGATTTCCAGGATCTATTCTTCTTTCAAATGGAGAAGGGTCTTTCCACAATGTATGTCAAATTAAGATGGGAGGAAGATGCTAACATAAAGATAACTGAAGATTAAACATATGTATGACACAATCCACCACCTCAAGAGCAAATCTATGGAGAGAATTTACCCGGAAAAACATTTTACGGTATTTTATAACCCGTCCCAGAGTAACAAACCTGAGCGTGGTCAGTGTTGGAGATTTTGTGGTAATATATCTGCTGGTCATTTTCACATCTTTTGGGAATGCCCTAATATTTCTTCTTACTGGGTAGATGTTGTCACCGCAATCAGATCAATAATTAGCTCAGAGCTTTATTTTAACTTTAGTGTTATACATTTGGGAAATGTGCCAACTGGGCTGAAGAAGCAGGACAGATATTTATTACAAATACCTTTAGCTGATAGTAGAAAAGCAATAACCTGGACGTGGTTGAATAAGGAATCTCCAACAGTCCATTAATGGAAAGAAATAGTTTACAGTATGGAACAACTGACTTTTTCTCTGAGACCTGCCACCAAAAAAGGTGAAAAATACTGGAAGGACTGGAAATCTTATTTGAAAAGTGATTTAAGATGAGCAGAGACTTTATTTGTCATGTATTTTTCATGTAAATGCAAAGTTACAAAGCCAAAAAGTCCACGCCAAAGGGAGTTACTCTCCTCCACAGAAACACTGCTCCTGAACTGATTGAAAAGCCTTGCTCAAAGTCCCGCCTTTTCCTCGATAATGTGGTGATGTCACCAAGTAACACATTTGCATAACACCTGCCTAGTGGATAGTTTGGCACGCCCTCAAACAAAGCTAGTTAGAATCAACAGAGAATTATCATCTGACTCTGCAATTCCCCTCAGCGCTAAGGAAGGCTTTAGCATCTTTCAAGTTGACTGTTTTGGTTCACTCTCACCACACTCATTGCATCGTTTTCAGCCAAAGCAGGCAGCTGTTTTCAGATTTAAAAAAAACACTGTACACTACCTTTTCCCAGAAAACTGCAGGTCAGCTGCACCTCTCACTTCTTTTGAATCAAGGCTGACGACTTTTCTGTTTGCCATCTTGTAATATATACCTGTTTGATTCTAGTTTAGCACACTTTTATTTTCTATTCTCTTGGATTTTTAATGACTGTTTTTAATTGTATTTAAATGTCCTGATGTCTTGATGCTCTCGGTGTTTTACGTAAAGCGCTTTGAATTGCTTTGTTGCTGAAATGCGCTCTATGAATAAACTTGCCTTGGCTTGCCTTACCTGCCAACAACAGACAGACAAAGTTAGTAAATTGCCGATGAACATAGCGGAGCATTTAGCAGCTAAAGAGCCAGATATTTCCCCCAGGAGTTGGTGAACAACAAAAACAGATCTAAAAGAGAGTAAATATTGGACTTACAGTCGCCTGGTGTCCAAAAACACATCTTCAAATGATCTGTATCTGCTAGATGTTTAAATAACCAACTGTGTGTTTGTTGATTTCAGAGGTATCTCTCTGACGGCATCATGAAATCATCCTCTTTGTCTGGGTTCAAAGTTTCTGTCTTTTAAAGAAGAACCTTTATGTGAGTCATTATGCTAAATGTTAGTCACAAGAAATAAAAGACGTCTGAGTCGCTTTCACCACATCAGTCATTATGACAAACTGATGCTCTAATAGTTTATCAACAAAAAAACACTGAGTCATCAAAAAAAAAGAGGATTTCATTATCTATCTTTTAGTGACAGTTACCACAATCGAATATTGATCCACATGAGAGCAACCCGATACTGCTACTTCTAAATGTGCAGTCAGCCAGTGTGTGGGCCTTCAAAGCACTAAATAAGCCCAAAAGCTAAACTGAGATCCACCACTGAGATTTCTGTCATAATTGGCCAAATTTCAATTGACATGCTTTAGTCTGTTCTGAGTGATGAATTATGCAGCTGTACAAGTGAACAGCCCTAATGAAAGTGGTGGCTGCAGAGCACACGAGTACAATATTTATATTTTAAGTTGCACTTTATACTGATGAGTACTTGGAAGCGGCAAATTGCCCTCAAAAGACGCTGACAAAATGTTACCAAATGAAACATTAATAACTGGGCAGCATCCAAAACAAGACTCTGGGTCTACAGCACTGTGAGGGTCAGCAATTTGAGGACTACTACTGTAATTATTACTCACTCATTACTTCAAAACAAGATGTCAGCTAGCTCATTATGTAACCTGCAGCAATTAGCCCCGACTTCAGCAGTTCCCCTCCTTTTCCAGACAGAATAAATGAGACAAGAATAGCGAACAAAGAGAGGGAGCTGGCAGGAGATCTGCACCTGTCTACTCATAGACATAATGGCTGTAAATACTCCCTGCATCCATGAGGCAACAAATATAATCGATTTAGTAATTAGGGTCATAACTCTCTTCCCAAAATATTAAGCCTTTTGCAAACTGACTTCACCCCATTTACCCCGATAAAGTCATCACAGGTCAAGAATCCTTATTAGCAGACAGCCACAGACAAACACTTTGATAAAACGCTGGTTCAATTGCCCAAATCATGTCCCCTCGTCTTGTTCAAAATGAAGCTTAAGTTAAAATGTGGGATTATGTGCCACTGATAAAATGGAAAACACAAATCTGCCAGATGGCATAGTCTCATCAAAACGCAGTTTACATCACAAGGAAAAACAAACTGAACAGATAGTGCACTCTGGGTGGCTGTAAAATTTACCAGTAGACCCAAGAGAGGGTTACAGAGGAAATGCCATCAAAAAATAAAATGTGCAATGGCTACACTCTCCTTAAAGTACACTGCACAGACAGAGCCTATGCAGCATAAAGTATTTTTGCATCTTCAGCATCAGAGAGCCCAGCTGCAGATCTCTGCACAGGAGCGTAGTTCAATAGGAGATAAGTCTCTCAGCTCCCAACTCTAGACTCAAGGTACAGAGTAACAGACAGGTTAATCTAAAGGAGAACTGTCGGTTACTCTGACATGTGGATGATTGTTCCAGCTCTTGGAGGACCAAAGCAGCAGAAGGGCTGGATGGAGTTCTCGACGAGTTATCGACAAATTCAGCAGTTGAGACCAAAAGCCACTGGCTTCAAAAAGTTCAATGTATTAGGACCAATGGGTGGGATGCTATTGACCCGATGCTCTCTCCTCAATGAGCCACGGAAGATGGGAAGATACAACGATTTCCCATGTGTGTATATGTAATGGATATGTGCTCTGCATACAAAAACAAACATGCGCATTTGAAAAGAAAATAATAGTTATTACTAGGGCTGTCAAAGTTAACCCAATAATAATGCATTAACGCAAATTGGCTTTAAAGCCACTAATTTCTTTAACGCGTTAACGGGCAATTTTTAGGTTGTGGCAGGCTCAGTTTTACAGCTAGAGGCTAAATAACCTCCAAACTTACGCTAAACTTTGGTGAGGAAAAGCTGTCATTGCCATGTTCAAAGGGGTCCCTTGACCTCTGACCTCAACATATGTGAATGAAAATGTGTTCTATGAGTACCCATGAGTCTCCCCTTTACAGACATGCCCTCTTTATGATAATCACATGCAATTTTGGGGCAAGTCATAGTCAAGTCAGCACACTGACACACTGACAGCTGTTGTTGCTTGTTTGGCTTGAGCTATGTTATGATTTGAGCATATTGTTATGCTAAATACAGTACCTGTGAGGCTTCTTGGACAATATTTGTCATTGTTTTGTGTTGTTAGTTGATTTCTAATAATAAATATATACATACATTTACATAAAGCAAGCATATTTGCCCACTCCCATGTTGATAAGAGTATTAAATATATGCCAAATTTCCCTTTAAGATACATTTTGAACAGATAAAAAATGTATGGACAGTCATGCGATTAATCTCAATTAAATATTTTAATCGATTGACAGCCCTAACAGTTACGTTAAACAGAAGCAGCAGGCAGCATTGAACTGAAATTTTTAAGAGTAGCATCTTAACAAAAGGTGTGCACATTTGCAGTCCTGTCTGACTTGCAAAGAAAACAGTCACAACACACTGATTTTAATTATTCATGTCTACCTATGGAAGAAATAAACAGGCTAATAGTTTACAGATTTACATGTCCTCTTTATCTAACTCTCTGTTAGTGGGAGAGCAAGTACTGACCAGGTGACACATACTGTAGTTCCCCAAACTGGTATTGGACCACATGCAAACAACGTAGCAGCTCAAAAGAGACTGCTCAGTCTCAGGAGAGCAGCAAGCCATGACTGATTCAATTAACATCTGCGCTGACCTTCACTCAAAACTCACAGCACCATAAAATAATCACATCTTGTGACGGGCCATCCATGCGTCTAGTCAACACGATCACACCGACAACCCGCACCTTCCATCCTCCCTGACACATCCCGTCAGAGGACAGTCTTCGTCAGCACAATCTGCTCCTTGATGCTCACGCTGTGTAACCGGATGGTAACAGCCAAGCCACACAGAGAGCATGTAAATGGGCCAGATCCTTTTGTTCGAAACAGACCCGAAAAATGAATCAATGATCCAGTGTCAATCTGTCATGAGCCTGAAAATAAGGAGCTGTTGTTTGGTTTAATCTGTTCACCACCTAGTTTATGTACAGTAAGCAGTAAATGCAAAAAAAAACAACTAAACTTGCAATACTTAACAATACTGAATTGATGACAAAGTAATGATAACCTACTGTAAAACGTAATGCATTATCCAGCTGTCATCAGGCTAATGGCTTTGGACAGTGCTCAGAGGCTTTTATTGGCAGCCTCACATAAAGCCTCAAAATGTCCCAAGCACTGTCCAAGACAGTTATCACATAACCTTGTCAACAATTCTCTATGTCAAAACAATGAGTCACAATGGAATTAGCAGGCCTGGGTTTTACATAGCCCAATTACTCATGTTTAAGTACATCTTCATCACTAAAGACCGACAAATTGATCTTGTGTCTTCATGAATTGACCACACTTGTTCATCAGTGCTCGCAGCCAGCTTAATGACATGAATATATACAGCGTCAGCCACATAACTAGAATTCTGAAAGCGCTTGTTAGAAGTGAAACAACAAAGAGGAACCTTGTGGGCCATCCCAGTAAACAGCCTGGGAAAATATGTCTCACTGAAACAGTCCAAACAAGTCATACTGTCACATGTAGGCTAATTATCTGCATTTCACCCACAAAATGTGCATCAGCTTAAAGTCTAACCAGTAAGCAGGCAGTACTGTACATGTCGTATGCATTCTAGTATTTTCTGTGGGCCCACTACAAAAAGGAACAACATGTAATATTTTCATACAGGCAATGTGAAATAAATTTACACTTCAAATGTGGGGCTCACTGTTTAGCTTTCAGTTAGTTCCTTTTACGCAGTGTTCAAAAATAAATGACAGCCATTATAGATACAGTAAGTGACATGCATCTAGGGCTGCACAATTTTGAAAAAATATCTAATTGTGATTATTTTGACCAATCGCCATATTAGAGTGTATGATACATTTTACATTATTATTCTCATTTTCATTAAAAAAAACATATTAATATGATTATGGTGTGACTTTTATGGAGCTCTGCAGCAAACAAATATGTTTCTTTAAGTCTGTAGAATATCATGTGTAGGCTAGGACATCTCTGCAGCATGACAATATTTAATCTAAAATGGCATTTTGAC
Organism: Sebastiscus albofasciatus; assembly: GCA_916701655.1. NCBI lineage: Eukaryota > Metazoa > Chordata > Actinopteri > Perciformes > Sebastidae > Sebastiscus > Sebastiscus albofasciatus. Next base: position 113,639 of record CAKAOI010047556.1, read on the forward strand.
ACACCTTTAACAATTATTGGATTTCCTCCTCACCCTGTGATTGTGCAGGTCTACATGCACCACTAGGGGAAAGAAAAAATCGAGGAAATTTGGGGGGTCTGATGCGGTTTTCACTGCATTCACTGCATTTTCAAACAATACTATTACAGGTCAACACAAGGAGAAGTGCTGGGGCTGTTTCTCTCTGTTTGAGTATCTTACTTGCTTAAACTGCAGTTTAAAACAGGCCCAGTAAAACCAGCTGAACACGTGCTTTTGTTTGCAGTTTCCTTATTGTCGCTGTTTCTTGGACTTACAGGTGACTAAAGGTGGTGCACATGTTTCTTTGCAGACAAACAAATAAAGCTATAGGTCCTCTTTACTGAGCAGTGGTGCATTAGCTAATACATGGTTGCTGTAAACTGTCGTATTGACTTTGTTGTCAGATAATCAGTAAGCTTCATGTTGCTATTAAGATGACTGAGGAAGATATTAAATATAGTAATCACAAATATAGTAAATATTACATTAGATTCATTGTTGTCAGCTGAACGAATACATAATAAATAGACAATATTAGATAATATATTTATCTTTCATCATAAAATATAATGTTTGAAAAAATGAAAAGATCTGAACTGTCCTTAATGACTACAGTCTACACTCTCTGAATCCTCAGTTAATCCTGTGTACACCAGGTTTATCTTGTATTTCGCATACAGTACAGTGTCCTCTATTGACAGCTAAGTCATTTGTAGAAGAGACAGTAACTGAGGTTAGACTAAAACAAAGCTGCAAATTCATCTGTAGTGTTTAAGGACACAACAGTTTCATTCAAATGAAACTTCTGTCTAAAATGTAGCCAAGGCATGGATGGTTTTTCACTTGCAAAATGCAGCTCTTGCACGCTTTGTAGGAGACAACATGATTAGTTTGTAACTTGTCTTACAGAGAACATTACCATGTCGTTGGACTGTGCCAGAGTCACAGTGATCAACTAATGAATGTGGTCCCCCAGTCTGCTTTTGCACTGAGAAGCTGTGATAAAATACTGGAATATAAAATGACTGCCTTTCAGTCGGACTGCCTGGCAACCTGCCACATGAAGCTCCTCAATTTCATGAGGAAGTCAAAGACGCAGAGCGGATTCAGTGAGGATAATAAGGCATAATATTCTAAATTCGTAGCCTGTGTATTGCGATGTCTTCAATCATGCAGAGGCATTCTTGTGTTTTGACAGAGAAATCCATCTGCAACATATCTATAACTGATGTGTGCGAGGAGTGTTTCATTAGGACGTTCAAAATAACTAAATATTTCAAGCCATATCCTTGGATTTAAAACATTCTAAGGAGGACAGATGATGAATCAGAGCTGACTGAATGACAGCGCTTGTGATCTCTTTTGATCAGTTGCATGCATCAGGCAACCACGGAGGAGGGGGAGGAACACGTGAAATGTGCTGTAGATCAGGGACTTTGTAACATAGCCATGTAGATCCTGGTGTTAAAAAGAGAGGGGCACAAACTGAACAAATCAAAGTGTTCATCAAAGTTTTTCAGGGTACTCAAAGACACTTCAAGTTAAAATGATCAACAACACTCAAAAAAATATATAACACTCAACACGACGACGTGGAGGATATATCACATTTCCTCCTGCCCACGTAGCACCAACAAATGAGCGCACTGTGGATATGATGTTCAAACAAAATCAATGGAGGGGGACTTTGAATAAGACGTCTTTTGAAATTCCTGTAATACCGTAGGTTGGCGTGTACCTCAGAAATATTTTCCAGCACCTACTTAAAACAAGTGTCATTTTAAACTCCGAGCAAACCGTATAAACACAAACAATGTGGATAACGGTTTAATAACTGTCAGAAAACGAGAACACATTATACTCTGGCTCAACTCTCCGAGTAGGCTGAGCTCTGAGCGGGGTAAGTCTGAATAAATAAAAACAGCTCGCAAGAAGACAGCAACCACACTTTGCCCATGTCTGTCTAGTATTTGCACAATGTTTCTGTGTAATCATTAACTTCTGCGATAGGCTTCCACGGCACAGAAATGGGGAGTAAAGGTTCCAAATTTACAGCCGTGCAATATTTATTTCTAATACCCGGCATGTTTTCAGGAGTAGCCCAGCATTTGGCAGAGTTTTTCATTCATTTGAAGTGATAAAACTGGTGATAAATAAAAGCATCCTGTTTATAATCAAGGCATGCTGCAATCACATGCAAAGGGGAAGTGTTTTGGATTCATACGGCCTGGCCAGTTATTGCATGCAGGCTCTGGCGTTATGATGGGTGTGTGTCTCGTAGAGGGAGGTTGTTAAACTCACTTGATAAAGCACCGTGCACCCTCGAAAGTATATCCTTCTTCCCATCCAGTGGGGAGGTCTGTGAAAGAGGGAGAGGTGGACAAAAACACATCAACACAAACTGGTGAAACAAACAGATGTTGTGTGGATTAAATTAACTAGAGCTACGCACTCAAAGCTGTCAATGAACACGCTGAGATGCCGGTCTGCAGCGAATCGTCAATTTTGAAACCATTTTGAAAATCAATTTGTCGTTTCCATTATTTTTCAAGTATGAATGCCAAATATTTGCTGGTTCCAGCTTCTCAAATGTGAGGATTTACTGCTTTTTTTAATATAATTGTATTTAAAATATCTCTGGGTTTTTCAACTGTTGGTTGGACAAATTAAGCAATTTGGAAACTTCACTAGAGCTGCAAAGATTCATCAATAAATTGATTAGCTGTCAACTATTAAATTAATCACTAACTATTTTGATTAAACCTTAAAAAAAAGGTTGACGCGAACATGTCACAACTCGAGAACTCAGAGCTTTTAGAAACTTTCCACTTCCAGGTCACAAATACGACATGATGGGGGCGTTCATATGGACTCATCGCGTGAACACGGTAAACACAACCCCGTTTGAAGGCACCAATAGTCATACATACTGTGATTGTGTTAGCTATGGATGAAATTATAGTGAAAATGGATGATTCCCCTTTTTGCTGGGGACCCCCTCGACATACTTGCCAACCTTGAGCCTTGAAAGAAAGGGAGGATTTCAAAACCAAAGCGGGGGTCTAAAAATTTGAGTTTCAGAGACTTTGTTTCCTGCATTCTGATGACTTTTTATGAATGAAAATAGCATATTTAATCTTAAATATCTTTTCTTTTAGGAAAGAATAAAGAAGACAGAAATTTGGCCCTCTGGTGTGAACTTGTGTGAATCTCTGGCATCAACTTCTTGGCATCATTCATTCATTCATTTTTTGCCCTGCTTGAGTATTTCTTTCTCTAAGTACTCTTCATTTCTCTCTCCTTCTCTCACTCACTGAAGGTCCTTTCAGACACAACGCTACCACTGTGCTCTGAAACCCGTTAATTCCAATAATTTGTGCCAGGCCATGACAGCTTTTCGATGCATCGAGCAAAGCCCAACTTCGAGCGCTGCACGTTGTGATGTAAGGCTAGCGCAGCTCAAACCGAGTTGTGTCGTGAGCAGCTCTCTTCTGCCAGTAAACAACATCAGGTGTAACTTTATTGTTGTCCAGGAGCAAACAGTAAGGCTTTTACACGCTGCACAGAACCAGAAACAGGTTGAGATAACGAAAAGGAGAAAAAAAAATCTTGTTGGTTAACAGATAATAAACGGTTAACGAGGGTCGGTTATCGGTTAAGAACATTTTTCAAAATGAGCATCCCTAGTTAGCAAGTATGCCCCTGCAACCCAAGCCCCCAGGAAGTGCACCGGTCGACGATCCTGACTTTGGTAGTACTGCAACTTCTGTGTCACATGATGCCGTTGGGCCCAAAAAGACTTTTTCCCATAGACTTACATTGGGAAAGAGACGTCTGTAACTCAGCGGATAATTTTTATTCAGGTAAATCAACTTCCCAGTACGAACACTCTAATAGCCCTTATTTAAAAAAAATAATTTTTAAAGTTGTAAAATGCATTAATAGCTGAATCATGTGAGTGAGACCTAGACCGAGGCTGGAGCGCAAGCCGTGACGACGGCGTAACGTTGGGGCCCCGTGACCGAGTCATGTGACCGGGCGGACGCTACTGCGCATGTCCCAGTTGCCAAAGATCCCCCAAGATCCGGGTACTTTTCCAGACGGAAGTCGAGCCATTTAGGCTTCATGTGCCAATGAGCAACTCTCATAGGAATGACCGGGGTCCCGCCTCCAATGCTGTATCCAGTTATTTTAATACATCCCCGGACCCCACTTTGGGAACCACATAAAAGACACGTAAAAGCAGAAAATCCTCACGATTGATAAGACTGGAAATAAGTTTTGGAAGTATTGGCATCTTTGCTTGGAAAAACTACCATTAATCCATTATTAAAATAAACTAGTTCGGAAGTTCGGAAACTTGTGTTTGGTGGATTATTTCTCTGTTGTTACAATGCTAATTGGCATTGTATTTTACATCGTTGGAAAGCCTATTTATTTAACTTCACAATGATGTCCAACTTGTAAGGATCATGCATTTGTGGGATGAGCAGCACAGCTGATTATGTGGGTA
>CAKAOI010047557.1:0-54673 GCA_916701655.1 Sebastiscus albofasciatus
AGTATTCTTGGTATTCTTCATGTTCAGGTTTTATATCTGCTCATCCTAATCTAACTGAAGTCAGTTTCACAGGACCATAGTGAAGGTTTTTTGAACATTGGTGCTTTATGCGAGTTGTTTCTGGAGTGCAGCAGACAGGAACGGGTCATATGATCAACCTGAGGAGGGCTCAGACTGTCAACCCAGTTATTGGCCAGCTATGTGGAAAAAACTCAAGTCCAAGTTTAATTATCACACAGCCACAACTGGTGGAATTTGCTTGTGGTAACGTATGGTCAGTACAGCTCGGCTTCCAATGCATATAGCCTACAACCCACACAGCCACATGATACACATCAACAGTAGCCCGCTGTACTGTATGAGCAAAAGTCTGTCCGTTTGAATGAATTCAGTGTTCATGTAGCTAGCAGATCGTAGTTGTGAGTGGGCAGTGAGTATCTAGCAGGGAGCAGTCAACCTAAATAACATCCCCTGTTTGGCAGAGAATCGAGCAGCCTGGATGCTAAATGAATCAACACTAAGACACAGGGCCCAGGAAATTGTGAATTAATTCCATACATTTATAAAACTCAGCTCATTACCATAAAAGGAATGTGATTTTTTTTAAAACCAAAGTCTGTTTTTATTTCATGTCATCTATATTTCCCAATGTCAATTACATACTGTACTTTCCAGACATAGAGAAGTTGATAAAATGATAAAATATATTAATTAAAAGAAGATTTTTAAATAATTTCACAATAATGAGCTGAGTTTTAAAAAATAGATTGAATTTTCATAATTTCGTGGTTGTGTTATATGCTGTCTGTTGTTCATATCATGATTTATTTCATTGTGTCTTATTTATTTGTTTAATACTATTTTGACACTTTTGGTCTCCGTATAAAACTGGTGGTGTTTTTGACACGTGTCATTATGTGAACCTTGATTACAGCATGCTTTGACATTGTCACATAATCGATTTAAAATGTGCATGCTCAAATTGTTGGATCATGTAGGGTAAGAATTGCTTATATTATATATACCATATATATATATATATATATATATATAACATGACGAAAACGTGACAAAGTGCCCTCTAGAGTGCCTTTCCTGTAAAGAATGTGAAAAAGTGCCTATTAGGGTGCCCTTCCGCTGGAGAAAACGTGATAAAGTGCCCTCTAGGGTGACCTTAAATGACGAAAACATGATGAAGTGCCCTCTAGAGTGCCCTAACATGACGAAAACATGATGAAGTGCCCTCTAGAGTGCCCTTATATGATGAAAACATGATGAAGTGCCCTCTAGAGTGCCCTTATATGATAAAAACATTATGAAGTGCCCTCTAGGGTGCCCTTGTAGTGGAGAAAACGTGATAAAGTGCCCTTCCTGTGGAGAAAATGTGAAAAGTGCCCTCTACGGTGCCCTTCCAGTGGAGAAAACATGATGAAGTGCCCTCTAGAGTGCCCTTAGAAAACATGATTTAGTGCCCTCTAGGGTGGCCTTGAAAGTGAGAAAGCATGATGCCGTGCCTGCGCACTTGTGCCCACCGCATGCAGCTGGTGCCCATTTTATGAGTCTGCCACTGATATACTGAATAAAGAACACATTTTAAGACTTAACACAGTTCATATTGCTCCAAGCCAACAACACCTTTTAAGCTCTCTGACCACAGAAAGATAAACAACAGGTCCAGAGATGTTTCCACTACGTTCCCTGTCGGCATCTGTACATCTGACTTTGGGTTTAAGAATACAGACGTCATCAGCAGAACATCCTGGGTTTTACGATAAACCTAAACAGCGTGGTGTAAATGTGGTGTAGAAAGACAGAATGACACTAATGCAATAACATGAGAAAGTTAAATTCATGTTTTAGTGTGTTTATGGGAGGGTGTTGATCATTTGGGAATAAGAAAATGTAGCGTACATTCATTTACAAAGCTATGATTCATAGTGTTGGGAGACCAGAGTATTTTCTTTATGAGTAATTCCTTAAACTGTGAAGCTATAACGGATGTTATAAAAATAAAACTCAACATGTTGGATTTGAACTTGTCATCACTTTGCAGATTATGATTCAGAAAAAAAATAGTGGTGATAATAAATCTATCAGGACAAACCTGAGTGGTCCGTCTCCCCAAACAGAGTCTGGTGCTTCCACTAAGGTCTCTCCAATTCATCCATAATTCATGGTTAAGCCTGTGCTGGATGGGTGGAAGGCCTTGTAATGTTTGTGGCCCACTGTTAGCCAAGATGAATAATTAAAGACAGAGGTTTCCTCTCCATTGCCATACAATGTGTACCTCGGCAATTTACATAATCAGTCAGGTAGGGATACAAAAGGGAGGGTTTCCTATAGCAGCTGGTTATGCAGGACTACCATATACTGTTCTCTTGAATGTGGCAGCTGCTGTTGGTACACTATGTTATATAAAGTTTCTCAGCTGGCCGGTCCTTCGCGTTGCTCATCTGGGTGTACTTTCCCTAAGTGAGGTAATGTTTTTCAGTCCGCTCTCCCCAAACTCTCAGAGCAAATCATTTTGCAATGTCATTTCAAGTGGGGTTGTTTTGCAAGCTTTCATTCCAGAAAATCGAAACAACTTTTGATCTGTGCCAGATGTTGCCCTCACTCTGAATTTTCTCTTTCGCTCAGTGTGTCCAGCAAATCTATAAAAAATAAAATAAAATGCTGCTTTCTCGGAGCCCTTCTCACCAGAGCGACAGACTCTATGTCGCGTTGCTTAGCCGTGATGGAGACCAAACAAAAACAAGTTTTCAGATTTTTGGCCACATGTGAGAGGAAAAGGGTGGATGATGATGTCGTCAGTTACGAGGGGGTTGAATAGCCTCTTCCCCAAGCTCTTGACCCTCTTTCATTGAGATACTGGAAACATTCTGTCAGATTCCTCGGTGGAAAGACCGCGCTGGTTTAACAACAGCTGGATCTCTGTGGTCAGCTGACAAACTAGAGCTGAAGACCCTGTGCAGAGAGACAGATTGTGTAACACAGAGGAGCTATAGCTTCAATATAGACAACAGAGCCATCCTGCTACTGGCTGAAAAATAGCATCCTTTGTCAATAGAAAATAATGTCCCTGCAGTGGTTTTAGCATCAGCAGCACCGCACCCCCCTACCAGTGAAAACAGGACTTAAAGTACAGCCAGCTGCTTTCTGTCCAGGTGTTTGGCAGTCAGAGTGTGTTCTCACCACAAGCTTACGGATTTCCACTGATTCTCAGCCTCCGAGCGACATGCATGTTTACATCTGGAAACTTATTGCCAACACTCTGGCATGGACGGATGGGTGGAGCCCCCATTGGTTTCAGGATAGGACATTATGAACACAAACTTGTGCAGAATGCAGCCTGATTGCACTTCAAGATGAGAGGTTATCACCATTTCTACCCCAGTGTTTTAAGCCCTTATAAATGAAAATTAGAGGGTGTAATTCCTGCCAGATTACAGTACTAGTACGTGATTATTGCTCAGGTTTGAACACGCTATGTGCTTGTGGTGTCCTCTGCATACTCAGGTCAGCTGTTCTTGATAGAGGACCTGCATGACACCAGAACAGAACAGGAAAGCTTGTTAGTGACGCTGCACGCCCAGACAGACAGCAAATGTCTGACCAGGACCTCCTGTCACCTCAACATGGAACCTTATCTCAATCATCTGACAAATTAGGTTAGGGTTTTTGTTTTGTTTTATAATAAAGTCCATTTCCTCTGCAGATATTTGAAAGGTAATGGCAGAAAAACCACAGGTCAAATAATGTTAATATCTGCTGGTTCCAGGGCCCCGCTATATACAATCACAGCCCTTTAAGTGGCAGTAGGCAGAATAATTTTGGTATCATTGAGCAAAAATTCCATAATAACCTTTCAGCATATTGTAATTCAAGTGTTTTGAGAGAAAACTAGACTTCTGCTCCTCCTCATGGCTCTGTTTTCAGGCTTTAGAAAATCTAGCCTGTGACGGAAGACTTTGACCAATCACAGGTCATTTCATTGAGAGAGAGCGTTCCTATTGGCTGTGCTCCAGTCACGTGACCAGAACTTGGCATTCCTTCACCAGATCTCACAATGGCGGCGGTGTCACAAACTTTCTCATTTTACAGCTAAACTGTACTACTAATAATAGTAATACTACAAGATGATTCTGAAAACATTTGAGGAGAGAAATAGGCATTAACGTAACATAATATTGATTCATATTTGATCAGCGCTGCCTAGTTTAAAAGTTTGGTTGGAGTTCGCGAGTGATTGACAGCCAGCTCTCATAAACGACATTTGGACAGCAGACCTCAGATCAGCTCTTACTGCTTGTTTTCCTCCGGTCTGTGAAATCTTGCAGATGCCATTAGGAGCACCGGAGGACACAGAGGAGCATGATTTTTTTCAGGTTACCTGTTTCATGTACTACTGTCACGATATAGCGATCGTTTTATAAAAATAACTTTTTTTAATCATATTTGGTCCAATCTCGCCTACTTCAACTTTAAGCGTCAAGTCCTTACCCCAAATGAAGGCGTTCAAGTACCTCGGGATCTTGTGAGGGGACAATGGAACGTGAGATTGGCCGGAGAATCGGAGCAGCAGGGGCGGTATTGCATTCGCTTTACCGCACCGTTGTGACGAAAAGAGAGTTGAGCCGGAAGGCAAAGCTCTCGATCTACCGGTCAATCTTCATTAGTACTCTCACCTATGGTCATGAGGGCTGGGTCATGACCGAAAGAACTAGATCATGGGTACAAGCGGACGAAATGGGTTTTCTTAGGAGGGTGGCTGGCGTCTCCCTTAGAGATAGAGTGAGAAGCTCAGTAATCCGTGAGGGACTTTGCGTTGAAAGAAGCCAGCTGAGGTGGTTCGGGCATCTAGTACGGATGCCCCCTGGGCGCCTCCCAAGGGAGGTGTTCCAGGCACGACCAGCTGGGAGGAGGCCACAGGGAAGACCCAGGACTAGGTGGAGAGATTATAGATCCACACTGGACTGGGAACGCCTCGGGATCCCCCAGTCAGAGCTGGTTAATGTGGCCCGGGAAAGGGAAGTTGAAGATGAGTGAGAGAGTGAGTGAGTGATGTTACTTTTCTCCTCCTATCCCATGCTTTAGAAAGAAACTTTTTTGAATAATATTTGTTGTAAATCACGATATAAAGGACAAAATAAAGTAAAATGACAGTCTCACAGTCTTTTGTCTTCAATTACACCTCTGTATCTTCCTATTTCAATATGTAGTGGTGATATACCACATCTTAACTGTGCACGAAGTGACCTCTGACGTTTAGGCATATTATATTTAACATATTTTCACATTTGTAATGTTTCATAAATAAACAGTAGGTTCTCAATTTTGGCTTTTGCCAGTGCACTTGTAATGCACAGCATAGCTAGCTAGCTAACGTTATATCACAACACATTAGTTGGAAGGAAAAAGTGTAAATACAAGGTGACTAGAGTCTCCCGTTGTGCTAAGACATTTGAAATAAATTGTTTACTGCCATCATATGGTACTTATAATTGACTATAGTAGGTCTACATATTAATACTAGTCCAAAACTTTTACTAAATCACAAGTTAGCTATAGCTAAACGAAGACAGTGAATTGCACATGTCCTATACTGGCGACTTATCCATTTACCCAGCCTAAATCTTTGAAGAATAAAGAACTTTATTCTTCTCTCTCAGGTAAACCGTGAAAGGTGCGTAGGTCTGTCACTCTCTGTGGCTAGAAGTTGCCCTAAAGTTGAATTCGCGAATGGAATCCAATGGAATAAGGTCATCTGATTCCAATTCCAGAGACGTGGCACACGATCAGAGAGAAAAAAAAAAGGTCAGTGACCTTGAATTGTTTATGTTTAGTGCTGCTTTGTCACGGCTGCGGTCCATTGCTTTTGTATTTTCTTTTTTTAAATGCATATATGTTACCCAGCGAAATGTATTTGTTTAAATATAAATGGTTTCGATTCTACTTGAGCTTTTTGTAAAATATATTGGTAAAATATATTGAAATGGAATTACAATACTGCCAATTAAATCAGGATTAAAATATTTAATTGCAATTAATCACATGATTAATGGTAAAACTCTTGTGAAAAATCAATACGGAAAATTCCTTCATATTAACATGGCCTGTGTTTTTATGGACTTTTCTTAGAGTGTAGTAGAAGTTGTGGTCATTTAATTCCTCACACAGAGAATAAACCATTTAATCTCAGTAACAACTCAGCCTTTACTCTGGCGCCGCCCTCAGGACAAACTTCACTTTTTTAAATTTTGTTCTCAATTTTTCTTCCATCCAACATTTCTTTCTGGCTTAATTGAATGTGTGTGTTGGAGGAGGAATTACATTTCTTTGTATTTACTATTAAAGAAGATTCATGTTAAAGTATATTGACATAACACAGGATCATTTTACATGTCGGGGTTTTATTAAATTTTTTTTAATTTAATTGAATTCATCATCAAAGCAGCAATCTTATGTTGTATAAGCATTTATTATCACCATATCTACTGTTCGAAAACATCCATAGGGCTGTGTGTATCGATGCAACTATAGACAAGTGAGAACAGGCACAAATCCTGCAAAGGGCTCTCAGATACCCGAGGTAGACAAAACAAAACACAACCTGTTTTTTTTTTCATAATTTTGATGATAATGGTCATAACAAAAATATTTTTATATTGCAAAACACAGCAAAAAGTGATGAAATTGATCCACATATTGATTCACACCATAAGTGAAACGGTACAGCATAAAGCCACTCAACTTCCATACCTTTATTTATATCTCAGGCAAGACTGATTCCATAAGAAGACAGTTCATGTTGGTTTTAAAACCATCTGAGGGCAAAGCATTTTGGTCCATATGCTCCCATATTGTTTTTTATTTCTTTTGCAGTCTCCTGTAGATTTGTCACCTACTAATCAAACTGCAAATACTCTAATAATTGAGAAAGATGATAATTGTATGTATGAATGACTGTAAAACCATCAATACATTGCAATGCAGAGGCATCTGTTTTAATTGAGTCAGCTAGTATTTCAAAGGTTTCCCTGGAAACAGTTAAAGTGAGATGATGTTTGATAGCATTAAGTCCCACATTTCAGCTGTTTCTGAGGTTACCTGTGGAAAATAAACTAATGCTCTTTAACAATGATGATTTTGTCTTCATTTCATCTTCTGGGGTTTATCTGGAGAAGATGATCAGAATAAAATGTCGAGAACTAGAATCACTTTATATAACCAGGACAATAAACCAGTAACACAGTGTGATGGACAGTCCTGGTACTAACAGCAAATAATAGTTATAGTTTCAATTAAATGTAGCACAATGTTTAACTGGTTTCCTGAAAATTTGAGTAGCATATAGAGTAGTGGAAGTCGGGGAGCATTTGATTCCTCCATTGCAGTAGTCCAGACAACTTGTCATAAAAGCATAGCACACATATTTTGCCTATTTTTCCTCTTTTCCAGAGCTAAAACTGGTGTTTGACTGATTTTCATTTAGCCAACACTGCCCTCTAGAGGGAAAATGTGACAAATACAAAGAAAAGGACAGCAGAATGGATAAATGTGTCAGTCACTGAAACTGAATACTGGACGGTCTGGATCTGAGTCAAATAAAAACTACCTCCTTTTGATTTACATTCCTGCAGAACACCAAAAAAAGTTTAGACATCTAGGGTGCTGAGAGAAACCCATTGAACTGAGTCTGTGTGAAATAAATAAGCTGTACTCCATTTCAAACAGTCAGCAAATTACAGGGTGGAAGACCATAAAGGTCATTTGCATATATGATTCTCATTCATTTGAATGATTCTCTAACGCTGTAACTCTCTCGAGTAATAGCTAAAAGAGGCAGCCCAAACACTCTGTGACTAAAACTGCCAAAAGCAGTGAAATGTTTAATCTGGTCCCTGCATGAAAAGAGGAAAACAACACTGTCCTTGCATCCCAAACTGACACTCCTCCTCCTCCTCGCCTTCCTCTTGGAGCTTAGCCTGTGTGTTGTCCAGCCTGGTGTGGTCTGGCTGGAAAGGAAGTAAAGGCACATATTTGGGGGAAAAAAAATAAAAATTCTGTTCTATGTTTTTGCTGTTTCTTTTTTAAATTTATATATGTACAGAGCTCAGCCAGGCCTTAAAGTGGCACTTAGGGAACAGCAACCTTGATCATAACGGTCTCAGACAACAACTTCACTGTGCTGCTCCAACAGGGGGCAACAGTTGTTCAGAGTTCCTTGTCCTTGTATGAACACAGTGCCAGTCACTAACTGGCAACTTGATAGTAGTTACTGACAGCGGTGGAATGTAATGATGCAATATTTAGAACTAGTACTGTACTTAAGTACATACTTGAAGTACTTGTACTTTACATGAGTATTTCCATTTTGTGCTATTTTATACTTCTACTGGAACCGGAGAACCCGGAGAAAACCCACGCTAACGACGTGTCAGAGCCTGGCGGCTGGGCAACCTGTTGTTTTCTATTTCAGCTATGGGGTCAGATCAGTCTCAATATTCACAAATGCACACAGAAGGATCCACAAATGTATTTTTCAATGCATACAAAAAGAGTTATATATACATGTCAAAAAAATCCACATAAAAAAATATGGTTCAGAAATATATTTTTGAGACACACACAAATATGTCTTGTTTTAAAGAAATGTAATAAAAATCCACAAATATATGTATTTAAAAGTATTTGCAAGTTTCACCAAAAACATATTTAGATGTTGTTGCATATAAACTCGGAAAAAAAAGTTTGGAAATCTGTGCTTAGTCGATTATTTCTCTATTGTTACAATGCTAATTGGCATTGTATTTTACATCGTTGGAAAGCCTGTTTATTTACCTTCACAATGATGTCCAACTTGTAAGGAACATGCATTTGTGGGATGAGCAGCACAGCTGATTATGTGGGTAGTGCCCAAGAAAAATTTGCCAAAATGCTCTGCCAATGGTAAACAGTGTATCCTCCTGTTGGAATAGACTCTTGTTTTGGGTTGTTTGGTGGATTGGATGATTGAACTCTCTATCAGTAACAAGGAACAAACAAGACATATTGGCTATTTTACACTTTATTCATTTACAGACACCATTGGGAGCCTCAGTAGCGGTGGAAGATCCATACGCAGCCACAACAGCCTGGCACCTCCTCCTCATGCTGGTAACCAGCCTGGTCACATGTTGCTGTGAGATGGCATTCCATTCCTCAACCAGGATTCGTTGCAGGTCAGCCAGCGTGGTTGTGTGTTCCCACAATGATGTCACTGGCAAAACAAAGCTTGCCATCATTGAAGGCCATCTCAATGCAGTGAGATGTCAGGATTAGATTCTGCAGTCTGTGGCGATCCCATATTGCCACAATCTGGGACCTAACTTCATCCTCCAAGATGACAACGCTCGCCCCCACAGAGCCAGGGTTATCACAGACTACCTCCACAATGTGGGAGTAAAGAGAATGGAACGGCCCACCAAGAGTCCAGACCTCAACCAAACTGAACACTTGTGGGATCAGCTTGGGCATGCTGTACGAGTTAGAGTGACCAACACAACCCCGCTGGCTGACCTGCAACGAATCCTGGTTGAGGAATGGAATGCCAGGTCATTCAATTTCATTCAAATCCATCGTGGACTTTTGGAGTTATCCTCCAAACGGACAAACCAATAAACCAACGCCGGTGAAAACATAACCTCCTTCCTAGGCTTTCAGCCTTGGCGTAGGTAATCAGATATCAGGCTTTGGAAAAACACACAATCCTTGTTATAAGTAATCATTTTCATGGGATTTGTTGACAGTAAAAAACTATAAAATACTGCCCAGTATTATACTTTAAATTCATCTGGGTAATGATCAAGCCAGTAGAAGTTTACTTGATCTACGAACTCACTTTCATATACGGCCACTTCTTTTCTGAGAGGCAACAATAAATTAGAAGATAATATGGAGGTAAAAGAGAAATCATTTCTGTAATTGAAAGATTGCAGACATTTGTCATTGAGGTACATTTAGGTTGCATGTCTATTTGCAACCATGTAAATGTATTCAGTCAATTTGAATTACTTTTGAATCAGTAATAGCTGAATCATTACTTACACAGTATACCAGAGTCCAGTCCAACATGTGCTACAGTTTCTATGTCATCTCTCGCCACAGAGTTTCTCAAACCTGTAATTTCATTAAACTCCTGCACGGCTGCAGTAAAACATGCTGGCTGTTAAACCACCGCCCTGCTCCAGTTTACCGTACGACTACTGATCATGGTTTCAACTTTGCACACATGTTCAAAATGTATCTTAAAGGGAGATTTGTCAAGTATTTAATACTCTTATCAACATGGGAGTAGGAAAATATGCTTGCTTTATGCAAATATATGTATATATATTATTGGAAATCAAATAACAACACAAAACAATGACAGATATTGTCCAGAAACCCTCACAGGTACTGCATTTAGCATAACAAATATGCTCAAATCATAACATGGCAAACTGCAGCCCAACAGGCAACAACAGCTGTCAGTGTGTCAGTGTGCTGACTTGACTAGGACTTGTCCCAAACTGCATGTGATTATCATAAAGTTGGCATGTCTGTAAAGGGGAGACTCGTGGGTACCCATAGAACCCATTTTCGTTCACATATCTTGAGGTCAGAGGTCAAGAGACCCCTTTGAAAATAGCCACGCCAGTTTTTCCTTGCCAAAATTTAGCATACGGTTGGATTCTTTATGTTTTCAAGTTTCATATGATGAAGTATCTTCACTCTAGCTTCAAAACTGAGCCTGCTCCAACCTAAAAATCACAAGTTGCGTTAATGCGTTCAAGCAATTAGTGGCGTTAAACTGAATTTGCGTCAACGCGTTATTATCACATTAACTTTGACAGCCCTAACTCAGACAGTATGAGAAAAATAATCTGTTTTTTGAACACTAAAGAATAGAAACATGTTCTAGAATAAAACCCAAAATACAAGTGTGAACCTGTAAAAATAGGCATGATGTCCCCTTTAAGTCATAAACCTGCGTATAATGTTAAATAAATTGCAGATGTTAGCATTCAATGTGATGAAAAAAATCACTTTCATACACAAATACTGGTGCACTTTCACACTGTGGTCATCAGATGTGTGTGTGTCTATGCGTGTGTGTAAATCCACATCAGGTCCACATTGGTCTCCGTAGTGTCACATTCTGTGGTGAAGTTCGCCACGATTTCTAAAGGCTGGCCTGACACTCCCACCACTCCCTCTGCCAACCAGAGGGAGGACTGTCACCACCCGAGTCAAGACTTCACTCTCTTCACTTTCTCCCAGCAAAGTGGCATTCATCATTGCCTGCTAGCAGCTGGAAGAGAGAGGTAAGGCTCTGTCATCACTTCTTACTGCATGTGTTGTTATGTAAGAGGGACTTTATGGAGGACATGAGTGATTTGATATATCTGTTCAGGCTGAGATGATGTTTTGTATTGTATTTTTGAGAAATGATGCTCTTGTTGGTGGCTGTTTGTTACTTTGGTGGTGTTTCATTTACTGCCCAATCTGCAGCTGTACATATGATATCTATGCATACATGTATCATCACTGTTTTTTAGTAGCTTCTTCCAAACTTGATGTTACCATGGCACGGGGTTTGGTTTGGCCACAAGTGACCGGCCATCAGGACAAAGAGAAGACAAGCTAAATATACAGTATAACTGCATACATGAACCTCTGTGATTATGGGTGAGCGAGGTTGTCTGCCTTAGTGCAAAGCACCAGTCTCTCTCTCTCTCTCTCTGTGTGTGTCTCTTGGCATTTTAAAGTCATGCTGTTAGTTAAGTCTGTCGTCTGAAATAACTCTTCCAACGTAATTACTGCATGTCCAACTACTGAATGAGTGGGGAAAGGATGGAGAAGGTGTGTGGGATGTTGTTCGAGATGGATAAGGCGGCTATTTTTGGTTTGGGACATATGGTTCCATCATGTAAAGATCATTTCGTCGAATGTCAGAAAAGTATAGTCTTCAACAGTAGTCACCAATTATCTGTCACCGAGAAGGTTTGACATGACAAAATGATGAAAATACTTTGCTCGCTGTAGTTATTTTGGCTTTGACTGGGAGTTCTTCAAATACCTTAAAGCAAGACATAGAAAGAAGAATTAACACAATCTTCCTCTTACTAAGGAAAATGACAATCCATAAGCGAAAAAACATACACCTGCTCGATTCAGGCACAGTCGGTCTTGGTCTGGTATGACCGGTAACTTATGGAGGCTAATAGTTAGTATTGCTATGACATTACTGAGTAAATTCTCTGACTTTTCTCTACTTGAGCTACCGTTATATTTTAGCATTCGTCATTACCCTTTAAATGTCAGCAGAAGTTATATAGCCCTGCAGTAATACATGAGTTTAAAGGTCCATATATCAGTGTTTTTGCGAGCCCTATTTGTATATACATTATCCCCTGATTCGTTCACATAGTGTTCCCTTTACAAACCCTAGGGGCAAAATCTAAATTGTATTTTTTTTTCTGTTATTCAGCAGAAGGCTGTGCTTTATGAGATCCCACATATATCTACTGTCTCCTCAGAATTTTAAAGGGGACATATCATGCTCATTTTCAGGTTCATACTTGTATTTTGGGTTTCTACTAGAACATGTTTATATGCTTTAAAGTTAAAAAAACACATTATTTTTCCCATCCTGTGTGTCTGAATATACCTGTATTCACCCTCTGTCTGAAATGCTCCGTTTTAGCGCCTGTCTCTTTAAGATCCCCTCCTGAAAAAGCCCAGTCTGCTCTGATTGACTTGCAAGAAATATATGGTGCACCTTTACAAAGGTAGTTCTATAGGAAGGGGAGCCAAATCTCGAATGGCTTGTTGAATCATATGTTTTCTGACTGGGTTGTCTTATTTTACAGTTTGTGGGTTGGTAGCCACTCCAGATACCCAGATGTTTGTGCATAAGCACTGAAAAAGTGAGTTTTTTATGATATGTCCCCTTTAAAATGTTTCCCACTCCACACTCTGCTCTTCTTCTCTGCTGTGCTATAGCAGGGCGGGCAAGTCTGTAGAAGTACTGGATTTAAATGTTGGCTTTATCAAACAGACATCTGTGTGATCACAAAAATGCCTTTGGGATAACAACCTGCTGCTGGATAACACTTAAATAATACGTTTGATTTTTTCCCCTAAGATCTATGCAGGCAGCGCTATGTGACCAAATCCAGAGTGGTGGACCCACATGTGGCTGTGTTTTTGTATGATTTAAATCCACTTGCTACAAATCAAATACATCAATAGACAAGTTTCCATCCAAATGTAGCACGAATTTTAACAGAATTTCCAGAAAATTGGACTTGGGCACATTGGGCATTAATTCGCCAGTCAACATTAAAGGGGACCTATTATGCTAATTTTCAGGTGCATACTTGTATTTGGGTTGAACATGTTTACATGCTTTAATGTTAAAACAAACAAAAAAAAGCTTTATTTTTCTCATACCGGCTGTGCTGCAGCACCTCTTTCACTCTCTGTCTGAAACGCTCTGTTTGAGCTCCACCCACTTCCGAAAAGACCAGTCTGCTCTGATTGGTCAGCTTGCCCACACTGTTGTGATTGTTCCACCGAAAGAAAACTTTTCAGACCCCGCTCCAGCTCCGCTCTAACTAGCTCTAATTGAGAGCGTGCCAAACTAGCCACTAGGCATAATGTGTTACTTGGTGACATCACAATGTTATGGAAGAAAAGGCGGGACTTCCAGTGAGGTGTTTCAGGCAGTTCAGGAGCAGCGTTTCTGTGGGGGAGAGGAACTCCCTTTCGTGTGGACTTTGTAACTTTGCAGATCTTTTACATATAACACACTAAAGGAAAGGGAAAAAGCACAAAAGTATTTAAATAATAATAATTAAATAAATAGTCTTTAAATAATTGCTGAGGAAGATGACAAAACGAGATGACACCATCTTACATACACCAACTTTTCCACCTCAGCCAAACTATTTTTGCCGTTTCCTCACTGTGTTTCTAAGCGCACATTCAAAATGCACATAAAAACAGGTGGATGGAAACACACTTATTGTCAACCATTTTTCAAAGATTGCATCACTGTTTTTTTCAATGCGTTTCATGCCATTTCAAACAGGCATGGGGGTCCTTTCATGTCACTATACTAATAAATAAATGCATCAAATCTTCATAGAGAATCTCACATTTGCATTTTATTGTTGTCAGTTATATTCACACTGCATTATAATCAACTTAAGGAATCAATCTGCACTTTCAACTGCATGACTATGCAATGATAATGAACAGACAAGAAACGTCATGTAATGGATTATTAACATGTTTAAAGTCTGCAAATTGTAATGACCAGAAACTTGTAAAACTATATTCAAAAAGCAAAAAAGATAAATAACATGCTTTGGAAAATAGACCCTACATCTAATAATAATTTAATGCAATGTCCAAATACTACTCTCAGTCATCAGTGTAGTGGATCATGTTTAGGAATATATGGCTGTGGTGAATCTGCAGTCATCGTTGTTTTGTGAACCAGCCAAAGGCGCTGAGCAATCCCAACAACATCTGTGCACAAGGAATGTTCTGTGATGCTGAAGCCAGAGGGGGCGGTTGATGTGGCCGGTATACTGCACTTCTGGTTCACCAAATGTAGAGTGAGGTTTGGGAGAATTTAGGTTCACTACCCACCTATCCACACTGTGTGTTAGTTTTATGTTAATGACTAGCGTGCTTTAAGATGAAAGGCACTGAGGAGACGTATAGATGGAGGGGTCTTTAAGAGGATCCTGGTAGAGACACTTTTAGAAATAGTGAAACATTTGAAACATTCTCCAGTAAAATGCTCCATCAGTGTTATTCACACAGCCGTACGGTTAGACTACTAGTCCCCTCTCTTACTGTGACAGATCTGTCCTCCAACACTAGGGAGGACATTAATGAATAGCTCTCAGAGGAAAAAAGGCTGGAGACCCCTGCCCTATAGATACCCCTCTAATGTCAGTTTTGGACATGTAAGGGACTGCTGTTCACAGGAAACATACAGTTTCCGCTCGTTACATGCATACAGTCTCCTTTCAAAATAAACTTCCAACGTAGGTTTAGTTTTTAGGTTTACTTACTCAAAAAAATTACTTGGTTAGGTTTAGGAAAAGATTGTGGTTTGGGCTAAAATAAGTATATTTGTTACGTAAAATAAATATGGTTGTTATAAAACTGCCGTTAGTTCCTTCGTAAGTTACGTAACAATACTACAGTAAAATAAGTCAACATTAACTTTCACACAGGTGAAAGTCTGTGTTTGTTTGACCCACCAACCCATCGGCGGATTATGAGACATTGGGAACCTGGACATGGATGTAAAAGGCCCCACCACCTCTCCTACATAGTAATAAGACACACAGTGCATCTCTTTGTAGTCGTTGTGCATTTTGTGGTTTTGTGTCTCTTTGAGGTCATTTGTGTTTCATTGTGGTTGTTTTGCATCTCTTTGTTGCCATTTTGTGTCTTTTTTGGTCGTTTTGTGTCTCTTTGTAGTAATTTTTGTGGTTGGTACATGTCTCTTTGAGTGACATTTTGCAGCTGAAGGCCAGGGCGGCCCTTGACACTTTGGGTCCCTGGTAGGCCCGTTCAGTAATCCATCCATGATCCAACCTCCCCTCACGCCCGCCCTACGTGGACTTTCTCGCTCTTTATACTACGTTAGTTGCTCTGACCGTCTAATACTGAAATGGATGGGTTTACATTGGAGTTAGTTGAAAGCCAGGTGTGTCTCATACAGATGCTAAAGGATGCCTCAGTGTGTCGGTATCAGACACCGAGTGGCACTGACCAAGCGCTGGTATTTGTTGAGTTCTCCAGTCAGGTGCCAATAAACCATTGCAGAAGAATATGATACAACGAGATAATGTTATTAAAATAGCGCTGGTTTCCTACAATTTCCTCGGAGATAAACAACAAAATACATAATTTGTCATTGCCTTTAAAAACAACCCATATTAGTTTTCTGATCTAGCATCTCCTGTTGTCAGGACAACACATTTAGTCCCTCAGTGCCCTCCAAAACCATCCCAAATCACAATTATATAAAAGTGACCTTATATGCCTACGTTATGGTTAAGGTCTAGTTAGGTTTATACAAATCTATAAACAGATTCTGCATTCATATGCGGAATCCGGAGGCAACAGGACAAGATTTTGGTATTGGAACATTCTGGTTTCCGTTTGTAGTCCGTTTGTAGTCAGAGTAATATTGACCAATCATGTTAGCGCAGGCTTTGGTTGCATGCAGGTAAACAGTAGTGACGTTTGTCACGTGTTGTGTAGTGTAAGTCTAAGTCTAACTTCAGAGCTGGTTACATAGTACATAAAGTGAGAAAGACCACTTACAGTGTGCAGGTGGGGAGGCGGATGGGTCCAACAAACACCAGACTTTCAACTGGGAGGCCAGCGTTAGAGACTGGTGTTTTTGTTTTGTAAGTTACCTTAATGACGTTTGTCACATGTTTTGTAGTGATGGTTGTCACATGACATTTGTCACCTGTTTCCCGTACTGACGTTGCGTTGTTTCCGTACGTGTTTTACTTAGTTTACGTACCTATTTGGCTCAGATATCCGCTGGCTACAATGGAACCCCAGAAATATTGTCTGTTACCCCCAGAGGCTAAATCATCGTCAGGCAGATTGCCGATGGGTTCCGAGGTCCGGTTTATACACAAAAACTACTTAGAGTTAGGATCAGATTGTGGCCTTGTTTCAAAGAAACCAATGATGGCTGTAAAATGAACAGTATCAAAGTCCTAAGACCTAAGTCCAAATAACTACTCCTGATGAAGTTCACTCTAGAGATCTTTATTCATTAAAACGTAAATATAGGTCATATTAAAGGGACTATTTGTAACTTTCAGAATTGCTTCTTAACAGCGACACCTGTGGCCGTGAAATCAACGAAAGTCAGCGTCGGGCTCGCGCTCGCTCGCTCTAAATATACCTGAACGAGCATCACTCAAAACAGTGAGGTGACACACGTCAGCTAAAACCACAATATCACTCTATATTTCAGCTGCTTGGCAGTAATGTTAGCTGACCAGATTAAGGTCTCTCCATGAACATGATTTAGATCTGATCCTAGTGTTGGCTTTTCCTGCCTCACCCTCCTGCGCCCGCAGGGAGACACCGGGAACCGGAGCCTGTCCTCCGCTGCCTGCTTGCATTCACTGACACAGCGCGTACCAACAGAGGTTTTCCGTGTCTTGTGAAGTGACGAGCCTCCGCAGAGAGAAACGTGAACCGTGACACCGGCACCCGGTGTCTCCCTGCAGGCGCAGGAGGGAGACGGTAACGTTTCTCTCAGGAGGAGCTGCAGCAGTTATTTCTGCACAAACGTCCACAGTACATTCACTAGATATCCTCAGAGCTAAACTAACTCTTCTGCTGTGTGGAGTGAGCGCGCGTTCACGTCTAGAGGTGGAGCGAGTACGCAAGAACGCGCGCTCTGTCTGAGTGAAGGCGAGTAGGCAGAGGAGACGAGGCTCCCGGCATACGCGAGCGCGCATGTGTGCCGACCCGCTACATTTATACGTTTACAAAGTTACAAACAGTCCCTTTAAGGCATTTGGACAGTGACTGGTGCCTCTTTTATTCCTAAGACCAGTGGGAACACCTCAAACCTGTAGCAACACCAGGGCCCAAACTGATGAAATGTATTGGATAAATATTTTCTTATGTTCATATTGTGATGCCCCTCCCCTTGTCAGATCCCGGATGAGCCCCCATTTGTCACAAACTGGCTCAGGGAATGTGACAAAAAGGGAGTCCACGCAAGGTCGTACATGAAACCAAACAATTTATTAAACTAAGTTTAACATAACAATTAACAATGCAGTGTGTAGATCCGTGATGTCATCGAATGAATGTAGTGCATGGATGTGTGGCATATGTGCTGTGGAGGTGTTGAAGGTGCAGGACCACACAAAGGTAATGTCAGGTGGATGTGGCTGCAGATAGAGTGACAGCGAGCACATGGGTCAGCTTTTATAGCCTGCAAGGCCCAGGTGAGATCAGCGCAGCCTAGTTTGACCGTTTGATTGGAGTTCGCGAGTCATTGACAGCTGCTCAGAGACAGCAGACTCCAGATCAGCTCTGATTGGTTGTTTTCCTCCGGTCTGTGAAATCTTGCAGATGCCATTAGGAGCACCAGAGGACACAGAGGCACATGATTTTTTTCAGATTACCTGTTTCATGTACTACTGTCAGGATATAGTGACCGTTTTATCAGATTTGCTCCATTTCTACCCACTGCAGCTTTAATACTGGAACAGCTGACTTCACATAATTTGCATGTGGTGCCTGTATGAGATTCCAATACACTTTTTTCACAGCAGACATTTTGAAGAAAAAGCACAGGTGTTACTAATAATGATAATAATGGCTTTGTTCCATTCAGTGTGCCAGTAAATCATGCCAGAGAGCCAGCATAGACAGCATCAGGGTTGTGAACACCATGCTGTAGCACGGCAGGGGCACAATTTTGATTCCCCTGTATGGTGCAACAATAGGCCTAAATTCTGCCTTGAACTTTGAAAATCAGAAACTTCAGGAATCATTTTAAACCAAACTACGATCTTTTCCAAAGCTTAACTTAGTAGTTTTGTTGCCTAAACCTGAAGAAGTTGTTTCCTGAGAAGACAGAAGTTTATTTTGAAAATAATGTATGCATGTAATTAGCGGAAATTGACACGTGTTGCTGGACATTCGTAGGAAAACGAACGAAAAAGGAGAAATAACTTTTTCATATGATATCATACGAACTGTTGTATGAGAATACATTGATCTCATATATGGCTTGGGGAAACTGGCCTAATTTATTAACCTGAATAGACTCACCAGGGATTAATAAAGTTCAGCTACTGGCCCACTTTAAATCAATGGCTATGAAAAGGAACCCTTTCCCACATGAAACCCAGTAGAGGCCCATACAACAGGCCCATGTTACTGAAGTCATATGGGTCTTGTATACAGTCCACAATTAGCCCTTGAAGGGCCCTTGCAGTCCGCCCATATCACCCAGATGCCATTCGTATGGGTGCACATGTGCATGTTGACTGGACATTTAGAAACTATGACGACTTTATCAGTTAGTGTTGTACGTTAATTCCAATGTAGGAAATAATGCATAACATATCAGCAATTATATCTATTAATATTGGTAATTTTTAATGGACTTTCTATAAGCAGGATCAGATGAAGTTTTACCAGTTTTATTTATTTATCCCCCCCCCAATTATTTTATTTTGAAGTTAGACATTGCAATGTTTATTTTATACTGTTAACTATTGTTTTAGGGTATAAAACTGCAAACTAAACTGAACTCACAAGTGGAAGTACCTTGGTGTAATATGGTTCTATAATAGCAAGTCAAACAAGAGAGAGAGAAGAAGAGAGAGTTACAGGAAGTGGGAGGAGACTCTGTAAAAGAAAGGTCGTGGTAGCTGTTCTCTCTTCAGCTGACTGATCCTCCCCGGTCTTTAAAGCTTCTGCCAGCACGCTGCAGCCCTCTCTGCCTTGTTTGTATTTCTGTTTTCCCATCCCATCCCGGCGCAGTGCTCACGTTGTTATTTTCTCCGGCCCGGCCTTGTGGTCGGCGGAACCATGTTTGCGCTGCAAAATGAACACAGGGACAGCTCCGCAGAAAACACACGACTAAACCATATGTCGCATGGCACAACATGAAAACTCACAAAAAGCATTTTACAGGAAAGAGGTGGAGGAGGAGGAGAGAAGAACAGCGGGGACAGTGGAGAGGAAAAGAGAGATGTGGTGATTTCACAAGGCAGTCATGTTTCGTATAATGGGCCAACTCAATATTACAATACAGTCGGTTCATTGGGGCTTTTTATGGACCACTGGAAATAGTCCTTCTAATTCCGAGAAACACGTACACATCTATTACTATGTATTGTGTGTATATAAAGTGTCAAGACTTCAGAAACAAGCTAAAGTACTAGCATTTAGTCGTTTGGACATGATCTGGTTTAACACACAGGAAACAGTGAGCTGTAATGTGCATGCTGTAATTTAAGTAGTCACATCTTTAGTGTCACAAAACTTAACTTAACACAAGCAGAGAATCTTGTTTTGTCTGACCTCAAGCTGTTGTAGGTCTTCTCACCTTGTGTGAATGTGCAACAAGTGTACAGTGTTAACTACACACTGACACCACTCTTACAGGTGCAAGGTTTGGTTACAAGTGCAACTGAATAGAGCATATTTTAGAGCACACAAAAGCAACAAAATAATCATTTTCAGCTTTGCTTTAAAGGCCCTTTTTCGATCAAATGCGCAAGGAACTAAGGAGCCTGTAGAAACTAGGACGTAAAAACTCAGGGACTAAAGTAGAAACAAAAAAGTCTCGATTCCCGTTTGCATTTCCATAAACCAGTGCATGCTTACTGTGTGGATGAATGAAGCAGTACACAATTCATGAATCAATTTATCAATGAAGCACATTTCATTCGACTCAATGTGCTCCAAATCAAAACAAAAACAGGCAAAGATCATATACGACAAAAAGATATAAAATAAGGAAATGTAAGGTAAGAAGATATTATAATAAAGGGGAATAAGATAAGAAGGTATTATTATTATTAATTAAAATGGAATAACAACAATAATAATACTGATTCTAAAAAAAAAAGTTATACCCGTTAACCACACACTAAACACAACTAAAAGCTTATGAAATAAGAGATGTTTTGAGTCTGCTTTTAAAAGAAGGCACTGTTGTAGCAGACCTTAGTTCAAGTGGCAGAGAATTCCAGAGAGTAGGACCGTGATGACTGAAGGCACCGTGAGCTGATTTTGAATTTATTCAAGGTATAGATGTCTAAATGATCTGTCCGGTGTGTATTCAGTGAGCATGTGAACAAACATAGGAAGGGGCCAAGTCATTCAAATTTAAAAACAATAAGGAGTATTTTAAAACCAATTCATTGTTTTACTGGGAGCCAGTGAAGAGTAGTTAAAATAGGAATGATGTGTTCAAACCTTTTGTTTGTTTGTTCGTACTCTGGCTGCAGCATTCTGAATTAGTTGAAGTTTATTTAATGCCTGTTTTGTCAGTCAAATTTCATTAAATTCTGTCCATTACTTAAAGATATGTCAAGGACTAAAGGGGTTGGTCAGTTGGAAACGTTGGGGGCTAGACAAAAGGTCATGAGGTCATTGTTGTAATCCTTGTTGTTTTCATCACTAATTCAGCCAGGTTGGACTGGACCGAGGTAGACCGCCATGTTGCTGTGGTCATTATGGAGTGCAGTATTGCTACTGACCCCCCTGGAGGCTGCAGAGGAGGACGATGTCCGAGCAGGTAGGGATGACTCTGTTATACATAGAGCCCAACAAAGTAGCACCACTAACATACCAGTCTCAGTTGATTTGGGATGATAGATTTACACCATTTGAATTATATCAGTGTTAGATACTGATCTCATGAGTCTGAAATGTAGATTTTCACTTCATGTGTGTTTCATTTGTAAGATATTTGTCTTTGATTACTGTGTGTGTGTGTGTGTGTGTGTGTGTGTGTGTGTGTGTATCTATGTGTGCAGGCTGCAGCACAGCTGTAAATGACCTGGTCTATATCGTTGATGGCTCATGGAGTGTTGGCTTCTCTGACTTTGAAACGGCCAAGCAGTGGCTTATCAACATCACCAGCCAATTTGACATCAGTTCCCACTACACACAGGTAATATAAACCACATTATAGGATTGTGCTGAGCATGAAATGACTTTCTGAGAGTGTGATTTCTATTCGTATTTAGAAGCAATTTTTTCCAATAAACTTGTTAGAGTTTGTTCATGGCCAGTCTCATTACTATCATGCCTTCTGTATCAGTTGCCTGCTTTGAAAAACATATTATTCTATCATTTTTGGCCCATTCCAAAGAGCCACAGAGCTTCAGTGAATGTGCACTTTTTATGTTTGTACCTGCTGTAGGTGGCTGTGATCCAGTACAGCGACACTCCTCGTCTGGAGATCTCTCTGGGGAAACACCAGGGTGGAGCGGATCTCATCCAGGCCATACAGAACATCGAATACCTGGGAGGAAACACACAGGCATGTTTTCTCTTTACAATGCTGTCAGTCCTAATTTGCGTGCAGGTAATAATGACAATACCGAACTGTTGGAGTGCCTGCTTTCATTGTTGTGCCACCATGAAAATATGGCCCCTTGCTCTTTACTAAGTTAAGACAGATGTGACACACAATGTATCAATTAAAATAATAAATAAATAAAATTAGAAACACACTGTGGAAATTTAAAAATAAGGAGAAAACACAGCTTGGCAGTGTTCATGGGTTGGAAGCCAATGAAGGTTCATGATCATGGAATGTAAAGGGTTCAATATTAAATACATAAATAATTATAAAATAAATAATCAATTATCTGTGAAACTATTTAAGAAATGATCTTCAAATGATTTTCAAAAATCTGTTTTTATTTCATGATGGCATTTTCCCTCGGAGAGTGCAGACCTCCGCCAAAGCAGGTTTCATGTATAAAAAATAAAATGTGGCAGTATGAAAAGTTACATTAAGAAATAAAACTTGACTTTACATTTTAGTGTGATTGAGAAAAATGCCAGTAAGAAATAAAAACAGCCTTAAAATAATATATATGATTAAATAAAAAATGATATCCAAAAGAAATCAGTTTTTATTAACATTAAATAACATTTCATAATAATGAATTGAGTTTTAATAATTTCTTCAATCATGTATTTTTTTGTGTGAATATTTTACACAATATTTTTATAGAATTATTTATATAATGTATTTGTATTTATTCAACACTTTGGGGTTCCATATGTGACCTGGTTGCAGCACTAGTGACTCCTACTGGTTGATCAGGGTACCTACATGCAGAAGAATGAATCAGACCTAAATATCAAATCTTCACAACTTCCAGTACTCCATCCAAAAACAAGAAACTAATAAAGTGGAGCAGGCCGGTTATGAGACTACACTTAGGCCGGCCCATGGATGCCAACATTCAGTCACCACAGGTGCATCTGCAGCAACATGACCACACAGTACCACCACAAGCACAGATTTACACCATTTACTTTACCCATGGAGATTTTAAAAAGCTTTGTAATGTGTTTAAATAGAATTTAATTTGTGCTCTGACGTGCTGCAGCTGTCAGTGGCTGCAATCTGGTGTAGTTCACACACACCATCTCTCACAGCATTGTGACGTGTTTTTGGTCAACTCCACCAGGTCATCACTGTTTTCTGACTGTCTTGCAGACCGGCAGGGCCATCAAGTTTGCTGTGGACCACGTTTTCGCCGCGTCCCAAAGAGTCAGCCATGTCAAGAACCGCATCGCTGTGGTGGTTACTGATGGCAAATCTCAGGATGACGTGGTAAATGTCTCTTTGATCCTTAATCAGAGTCAGGGGGGCTTCAGATGTATCACAAAGCTCCCCCATCCAACCTCAACAAGGAAACACTATCCGGAATGGGGTATCCACACTATGGCGTTTATGTGAAAGCTGTAATATTGTATTTTTGTAATACTGTTCTTCCATCATAAACTCTGTCAGGGGTCTAAATGGAAAGCCTCATTTTCAACACAGCCTATGTTTGTTTAGGTGGATGCCAGTATGGAGGCACGAGCTCAGGGCATTACAGTATTCGCCGTTGGAGTCGGCAGCGAGATCACCACCTCGGAGCTGGTGTCCATCGCCAATAGACCATCGTCCGACTACGTCCTGTATGCCGAAGATTACACCACAATCGACCGGATCCGAGACTCCATGGAGCAAAAGCTCTGCGAAGGTCGGGATAGCTAGTTTATCTATGTTCTTGGCATGTTTATCAGTTATTTTTTATCAATTCGCCTGGCTGTAGAAAAGAGTTGCAAAGTGGATCCAGACGATGAAACACACCGGGCGTTCCATTAGCTACCAACTAAAGTGGTTTTGTCGCCTAATCCTAAAGTGACACCAAGGGGCGTGACAAAGCATGTGATAAGTTGGGATATATTGTATTGTCGTATGCAGATCCAATGAATTCCGCTTACTTTTTTTGCATATCTATTTAGAGGTTTAGCTTAGCTGTCTGAATAAATGACCCTTTTCTTTCTAGAGTCTGTATGTCCAACACGAATCCCGGTGGCATCTCGTGATGAAAAAGGCTTTGAGCTGATGGTGGGCATGAACATCCAGAAGAAGGCCAAGAAGATCCCCGGCTCTCTGACGTCTGAGGCTGCCTATACTCTGACTGCCTCCACAGACATTACTGAGAATACCAGGTAGGAGTGTTGTATCACTTTTCACTTTTTATTTTCCATTTCATTTGATCAACTTTTGTTTATATTCAGTTATTTGACTTCATCCTTGCACTAGGGATATTTTCCCAGAGGGCCTCCCTCCATCGTATGTGTTCGTAGCCACCCTTCGCCTAAAGGGCTCCTCTAGCAAGCTGACCTTTGACCTTTGGAGGGTGCTGTCTAAGGATAAGGAAATCCAGGCTGCAGTGACACTTAGTGGGAAGGACAAAACTGTCGTCTTCACCACCACCAGTAGGACAGAAAAGGAGCAGAGAGTCACCTTTAAAGCCGGCTTTCAGGTTGGTAGCCTATTTAGGATTGAGTGTTCATGTCCATTCCAGATCAACATGGCTTTTGGCTGCATGGGCTTTGATTTCCAAGTATTGACAAATGCTTCCCCCCCCCAATATGACCAAGTGTGAACATGCCCGATATCTCAGTTGGTCAGTCCAGTTTAGTTCAAGGAAAATGAGTCTACCTTTGCCTGTGGACACAGCTGCAAAGGCTTTATCTTATAAAAGCTATTGCATCACTTTAGGTTCAGCTCTGTTGGTCAGCCTCGGTTCGCTGCCCAGATTCTCGAGTGACTCACAGTTCATTACAAATGATCGGTAAATCAGTTTATTTCAAACATGTGGGACAGGTTAAGAAAAAGGGTTAAATCAAAACCATTACCAGTATAATTAAAATAGAAGTAAACTGAATGATATGGAATAAAGGAGAGGTGAGGCGAATCTTACACAGCTGGATGTTTTTTCTACGGAGACCCAAAGTGATCAAAACTGAATAAATAAATAAATAAGACATAATGAAAATTAGTAACAAGAATGAATAGACAATAAGCCCAGTTTTCTATTAAATGCTAAGATGATCAAAAATTTGAATGTGTTGAAATTTTGTCTCAAACTCCTGCAAAAGAAGGCGAGTTGGACTAAATGAATTCATATTTATAATGTTTTCTCTGGTATTATACAGTCCATGTTTTGTTCATGATTTTAAATTGTATTGTAGACACAAAAGACTGACATTAGTTGTGTTTACTTTTGGGCATGTTCTAGTCTTGTTTGAAAAAGATTCATTCTGGATCTAGCACATATGAATTTGTAGAGTCTTGTAAAAGGTATCCTAACCAGGGCTGTCAAAGTTAACGTGATAATAACGTGATAATGGAAATTCGTTTTTAACGCCACTCATTTTTTAACGCATACAGTGAAGATGCTGTTCTCATATGTAACTAGAAAAACCTAAAGAATCCATCGTTACCAACCATGTCATACTAGCTTGTCCTGAAGGAGGCTAAATAATGCTCCAAACCCAGGCTAAATTTTGGTGAGGAAAAAGTGGCATGACCATTTTCAAAGGGGTCCCTTGACCTCTGACCTCAAGATATGTGAATGTAAATGGGTTCTATGGGTACCCACGAGTCTCCCCTTTACAGGCATGCCCACTTTATGATAATCACATGCAGTTTGGAGCAAGTCATAGTCAAGCCAGCACACTGACACACTGACAGTTGTTGTTGCCTGTTGGGCTGCAGTTTGCCATGTTATGAGTTGAGCATATTTTTATGCTAAATGCAGTACCTGTGAGGGTTTCTGGACAATATTTGTCATTGTTCTGTGTTGGTAGTTGATTTTCCAATAATAAATATATACATACATTTGCATAAAGCAGCATATTAGTTCACTCCCATGTTGTTGGATTAAATACTTGACAAATCTCCCTCTTTTTGAACAAATAAAAATTGCTATTAATCATGATTAACTATGGACAATCAAGCGATTTATCGCGATTCAATATTTTAATCAATTGACAGCCCTAATTCTAACATGTTAATAACATATTATGTATCAGCTTATTGCAGCAATAATTTAACTTAGTTAATGGAGCTGTTTAAACTTGCAACGTTAATAATTTCTTCCCAATGGTAAGAAAGTAGATTCATAAAGTACATGAATATAACAGTTTATATTGGTTAATATAAAGAGTGCTCTGTGCTGTGTTATTTTCCTGCCCCTGAAAGAACATAGTGTTATTAAGAGTGTACTCTGTCGCTTCCAATCTCCATGTTGGGTTTCTGTGAATGAAACCTGACTGGGATGACTTGCAGAGAGCCAAACTAGCAGTTATTTAAACATCATCCCCTGTTCACTTCAATTCACAGCTGAACCAATGAGGATGTAATGTGATGGAAGCCAGGAGGCTCAAAGAAAACGTTTCCTACTCTAAACCACTGGATTTCCCCAGTGGAAACTAGCTGGTGGATGTGTAGTTCTTGGACACTCCGGGCTGTTTTTTTCCCAAAAGGCACCCACCACCCTCCCTTATAACACACCTAGCGCAGAGCGTTGAACAGGGTTGTAATTATGTCTGCACATGTTTGATTTGATGTGGTTCGATGTGGCACAAGGTAGCAGCCTGTGATTTGTCATTTGGAAATAACGGCTGTGGCTCACTCCCAATGAAACAATAGCTGCTCTGTTTCTCTCGCTGCCTCTGGATGGTTGCAGAAAAAAAGATTGTGATGGAAAAAGGAAGGAGTCTTAATACCTTGCTGGATATAACTATTTCTGGAGCCTTCAGGGAACACACATTTTTGGCCTTACTGACAAAATTAGATTAGATGAAACACATGCACACATAAGACTGCCAACAGAAATGGAAGGCTGAGTGAAAGAAGGTCTGACAAGTTAATAATTGTTTTCATATTCAACTTTGCTTGATATGTTTCAGTCTCATGAATGAACAGACTCTCAGTTAAATGCATCTTTTATGTTTGACCTTGAACAACTAATCAGATTTGTGCCTTCTCTCAGACTCTGTATGATGGAAAGTGGCATCAGCTCAAAGTCCTGGTGAGACCACGCCAGGTCACCAGTTTCCTTGACGATGAACCGATCCAGGAAATAATGCTGGAACCAGGAGAGCCCATTTACATCAATGGGGAGACACAGGTGGCTAAGAGGCGAGGAACAGACGTCACTGTGCCTGTGAGTAAAAACACCGCAACTGAGAGGAGAAGAGAAAATAAACTCTTTTAATATATTTTGACGACGCATTCTCATTCCCAACTTGTCAAATACCGCCGCTTGGTCAGTGGCCCTACGCTTCAAACTATGACGCTCTAGTGTCCAATTTGGACGTGTCAGGGACAGCATGTTTCTGCTCATTACATGCATAGTGTATTTTCAAACTAAACTTCCGTGTTCACAGGAGACGTACAGTTTCTGCTTGTTACATGCAGTGTCTTTTCAAATTAAACTTCCATGTTCACTGGAAGCATACAGTTTTTGCTTGTTACATGCAGTGTCTTTTCAAATTAAACTTCCATGTTCACTGGAAGCATACAGTTTTTGCTTGTTACATGCAGTGTCTTTTCAAAATAATCTTTCGTTTACACGGGAAACGTACAGTTTCCGCTCATTACATGCATAGTGTCTTTTCAAAATAAACTTCAATGTTCACTGGAAACATACAGTTTCTGCTCATTACATGCATAGTGTCTTTTCAAAATAAACTTTTGTGCTCACAGGAAACATACTGTTTCTGCTTATTACATGCAGTGTCTTTTCAAAATAAACTTCCGTGTACACAACGTACAGTTTTCGCTCGTTACATGCATACAGTCTTTTCAAAATAAACTTCTGTGTTCACAGGAAATGTATAGTTCCCGCTCGTTACATGCAGAGTCTTTTCAAAACACATTTATGTGTACACAGGAAACATACAGTTTCCGCTCGTTACATGCCTACAGTATCTTTTCAAATTAAACTTTTACGTAGTTTCCACTCATTCATGCAGGAAACGTACTGTTTCTGCTTGTTACATGCAGTGTCTTTTCAAAATAAACTTCTGTGTTCACAAGAAACGTACCGTTTCCGCTCGTTACATGCATACAGTCTTTTCAAAATAAACTTCTGTGTTCACAGGAAACGTATAGTTCCCGCTCGTTACATGCAAACACATTTATGTGTGCACAGGAAACATACAGTTTCCGCTCGTTACATGCCTACAGTATCTTTTCAAAATAAACTTCCATGTTCACATAAAACGTAGTTTCCACTCATTACATGCATAGTGTCTTTTCTAAATAAACTTCCGTGTTCACAGGAAACGTACAGTAGCTCTGACCGTCTAATAATGATGTGAATGGGTTTACAGTGGAGTTAGTTGAAAGCCATACAAACACAAAAGGATGCCTCAGGATAAATAAAATAAAAGTATAAAGTTTTTTTTATATTAATAAACAGTTTCAAAAATAATAGTAATGCTATATTCCTGCATCTGTCCAAAACCTCATAATCTATCTTTCAGTAGTTTATCATTTTATTTTTTCAAATTCTTAATTTTCCTATTTTTTGGGGTCTTGGCACAATCTATTAGTCTACCTTTTACCCAAACAACATTTCCCATTTTCCTCACCACATTTCCATTTTTCATTGTCTTTTTATTCAGACGGAGATTCAGAAGCTGCGTCTGTACTGTGATCCTCATCAGAGTGAGAGAGAAACAGCTTGTGAGATTTATTCTGTGGTAAGATCACTGTCTGTCGCCTGTATCTACTGTAATCTCTACTGCAAAGGTCACATTTTCTACTTCTGTATATGGCTGCATGTATAAGGCCACAGTGATGATAACCATTATTTTTTCTCTTGTCCTCTCTCTTTTATGCTACACAGGATGATGAAAGGGTAAGTGCCGTTTCTGTTATTTACACACTTTAAAAGTACTGCTTAAAAGTATTTACTGATGTAGTGCAATGGTAAGACTGTGTATAAAGGCCATTGTAGGTACAAAAAAAAAAAAAGGTGCCGGGGAGTGGGGTAATATTCCATGAAAAATCTCAGAGTTTATGGGATTTAAGTCGTAAATTTACAAGAAAAACTCTGATATTCGCTGAGATTAAAATGGTAAATTGACAAGAAATAACTCTTCTAATTCATGAAAAAAAAATCTGAAATTTTCTGAGAATAAAGTCACAAAAAAACCTTGACTTTACAAGATATACTGTATATCCACATTTTCTTTCATGTTCTTGTGTTATTTTATGAACATAATGCTGACATCGGTATGCATTGTACTTTATCCTCATGTTAGACCGGTTGTACGTTTTATTTTGCCAATGGGTTATTAGATAAATCCTAAATATTATTGTTTCCGATGTCCTCTCTGACAGAGGACCTCTGAGTGAGGCAAAGGTCCTGAAAGATACATATACACATTTTCTTCCATGTTCTTTATGTGTTTTTTTTTTATGAACACATAAATACTAATATAATATATTTTGCACACAGCGGTGAAAAGTGGAGCGATGTGGTTCCTTGAGAAACATTTTGAGTTTTTTCTTTGTAAATTTGTGACTTTAATCTCCATCAAGCACAAATTTCTGACTTTGTAGTCTGAGAGAATATTCAAGTTTTTTCTCGTAAATTTGTCACTATTTTTCTCGTAAATTAACCACTTTAATCTCAGACAATATCCAATCATTTTTCTGAATATTATTCCTCTCCCCCAGCTCCGTAATTCATTTATTTTTAACCTGTGGCCTTAATATGCCGTTATAGCAAAGGTAATGATACCACACCTAATTCTATTTTGCATAGTGGAAATCACTGGCAACGTTCAAAAACTCATGTTGAGAAGTCTTCTGTAGGGACTAAAATTTGACCTTTCAGAAGTCTTTTTATTATACAGCAACAAAACCTTGATGTAAATATTTGGTTTTTAAATTCCTAAATCTGACACTGGTTGGTATCCCCTATGTTAATGTGTTTTATCTACCTAATGAGAAATCCGCTTTGAGTGTGTTTTGTATTTCTGTGTTTGTGTTTCCTCAGTGTCCTCTGAATCGAACAGCCACATCGGAGGAAGAAGACTGCAACTGTGTAGTTGGACCACAGGGGCAGCGTGGCCTGCCGGGACCCATGGTAACACACGCACACGTGCACACATTGCTTCCTCCTATAAGACTCAAAGGATATTTGATATATGACTTGTCTCTTGCCCCTCTAGTGGCTTTAACACCAGGGCCTTTAAGCACAAATCCACTGTACAATTGGTGTACAGCACCCCGTTGCCCAACTATGATAATGGACTGTACGGATGTGTCTGTGTAAGATCAATCATAATACATACAATAACAAGCTAGATTGTGCTCAATAGACTAATTCCATTAGTTCCACAAGTGAAAAACCTTTGGCCCTACTTTAGTAGGGGTCAAGCGGTGAGCGGGGGTATGTGAGCCATGCTCACTTTTGCCTTGTTATTTAAGAAGTTCAAAAACAAACTTGAATCTACAAATAGAGGAACATCCTGTAGATGCTTGCTTACGCAAAATTAGTTTTCTTCTTTGTTGCAATAATACATCTGCTCCAACTGATTACACACTGATCCACATTAGTATATGCTACGGTATATGGAAAGGGTGGAGAGGCCACACAACAGGCAAATTGGAAAGTAGAAAGCTAATTTGTGTGTATTTGATGTGGAATTGCTGCATTATACCAAAAATATATTGCCAGACCTCAACGTCTGTCCTCTAATGACCTCTAATGACTTCTAGTTGCAGTGACTCACTTCTAATGAGTCACAGTAGTATTTGTTTACCCAGGGAGGTTGCCTTTTTGGACAGCTGATTAAATATGGCGTACTTAAAGGGGACATATCATGCTCATTTTCAGGTTCATACTCATATTTTGGGTTTACATGGTTTACTGTTCAAAAAGCATCCTTTTTCTCACACAGTCTGTCTGAATATACTGTACCTGTATTCACCCTCCGTTTTAGCGCCTGTCTCTTTAAGCCCACCAACCGAAAAAGCTCAGTCTGCTCTGATTGGCTTGCGCGACGAATACAGAAATAAAATAATTCTCAAACTGTGGGAGGTATATTGTAATGAGCCTGAATGTTACATAGTATATGGAGGACCACAAGAGTGACGTAAAAAGTAATAGAGCATTTAATTGATTAATAACCAATTATACAATAAAAATAGGCATTAATAAATGTGTTTACAAAAATAATTTATTAATCTATAAATAAAAGGAAGCCAAATCTGAATGGCTTGTTGAATCACATGTTTTCTGATCTAGGCAGCCCACAAAAAACTGACTGGGTCGTCTTATTTCACAGTTTGTGGGTTGGTAAGAACTCCAGATACCCAAATGTGTGGGAACAGGCAATGAAAAATGTAGTCAAGACATGTCCCCTTTAAGCGGGTAGGCTTCTAATACTTAGTGGTATCTTCTACACATTTGTTTGGCTTTGAATGAATAAGCCAACGTCCATCTGAATGTTTTAGCATATGCTATGTTGAGTGATCTACTGTGTAAGCAAGAGTCTAGGCACAGCACTGCTTTGAGCTAAATGATAATATTAGCATGTTAACATGCTCACGATGACAGTGCTGATTTTAAATAGGTTTACATGTTTACTGTGTTCACCATCTTAGTTTCGCATGCTAGCATGCTAGCATTTGCTAATTAGCAGTTAACAGAAAGTACAACAGAGGGCGATTGAAATGGCGTTACTTTTTTTTAGATATTTGTTCATGAACCGAAGTATTGGACACATTTTATGGCGTTAGAGGAAAAATCAGCAATCGCCAAAATCCAACAGCGCAGCACAATGTCAAAAGAATATGTCTTTATGAGTCATGATGGGGTGTTTTAATGCTACAGGGTTTCCGAGGGGAGAAAGGGAGGGAAGGACCACCAGGACCTGATGGTAAGCCTGTAAGTGCTAATCATTTTCTTTCATCACTTTCTTTCTTTGCACCACTTCATACTGTTGTCACCAGTCTTTATGTTGTCTGTGCATGATATAATCATCTTATGCTGTCTCTGTCACCAGGGTAAAGAAGGGAAACTTGGGGAAACCGGCAGTCCTGGATTACCAGGGATGAAGGTAAAATCAATCGGTTACATTATAACACCTTTGAATCGCCACACTGCAAGGCACAATTTTTACTTTTTACTGCACTCCATTACTGTGCTCCTCTGACCCTGTGGAGTTCCTTGGAACTGTCTTATTCTCCCTTTATATGCTTTCTTTAAGGCATATTATCCCTCAGTTTGGCTGTGTCTCTCGCTATGCCAACGATACCCAGCTTTATGTTTTTGTGGAACCCGGGGGAACTTTCAAATCTGGCTTCTTTAACAAAATTGGAGAGAAGAGATTGATGTTGATTGATTGATTTCTTGCAGTTAAAACACAACATAACTGAAGTTCTTGTTGGTTTTCAGAAACCTTGGAGTTATTCAATTCCTGGTTAAGCTTTAAAAATATATATCAGTGGCGTGCTGATCTCATATATCTACTAACTAGACCTCTCAGCTCATCAGATCTCTAAGTTGTGCCCTTTTCAAAGTTCATGACTTGTACGTGGTCACCAGACTTTTGCCAACCTTTGGTTATAGAGAGGTCTCCCTCTTGGAGTTTGGTCAACAAATAAAAATGCTCTATTTATGTTATAATCAACTTTTAAAATGCTTGATACTATACATTAATTTTATTGAATGAGTTTCAGACTTTGATTGCATGCTCTTACCTACTGTCATCCCTTGCTGGGCAGGGTGAAGATGGTCCAGCAGGACTAAGAGGGGAGCCCGGTTTACAAGGCATCAAGGTAAGTCTTTAAAGAAGCAGTTGTATCAGTGTTGTGGTTTTTCTAATCTGCTGCCAGTATTGATAGTACCTTCTGCTGATACTGCCCAGGGAGACAGAGGGGAACCAGGTTTACCAGGAGAACTAGGAACCCCAGGACCCAAGGTGAGACTCTCTTAATACAGCCATGATTAAAACAAAGCATAGTCATAGGCCTCGATTGGTCTTAATCCAACATGCCCAACATGACTCAGTGGCTGCGAGTTGTCTCTTTGTTTGATCTGATGATGGTCTTGTCTTACTCATGAATTTTGGACAGCATTATAAGTCTTCCTAGATAAAAAAAAAAGCCTGTCAAACTTCATGAATATTTAGTATGTCTTCATGTATTTATTAATATATATTCATGTGACGTATGTAAAACTGGTAATAAACCAACCTAACCAGCCCCAATGTCAGGGGTATTACTCATATACACATAAGGACCAAACTTTTTTTAGTACCACTACTTGTGGCTAGAACTAGTAGCCTAATCAGTAAGCTTATTTTACCACACAGCATTCACTATGATCATCTTGTTCCAATGATTTGTGATGATTTGTATTCCTGTTGGTACAACCCATTCTCACTCCCAGCTCTTCAAATATGGACACTTTGTCAATGCCCCTCCATATCTGATACCAACGCACCAAGGCACATTTAGCATCTATATTAGGCACACCATGGCTTTCAACTGACTCCAATGTAAACCCATCTGAATCATTATTAGATGGTCAGAGCAACTGACGCAGTATTAAGAGTGAGAAAGTCTGCGTAGGGTGGATGGAAGGTGAGGTTGGACGGGGTTAGACGGGTTTTGTTGCGCAAGTAAACCTCAGTAAACCTACGTTGGAAGTTTATAAGAGACTGTATGCATCCAACGGGTGGAAACAGTACATTTCCCGTAAATGTGGAAGTTAATTTTGGAAAGACACTATGCATGTAACGACCTTAAACTGACACGCCATCCCTTATACATCTAAAACTGACACTAGAGGGGTACCAAGAGCGTCATAGTTTGAAGCTTAGGGCCACTGACCAAGCATTGGTATTTGGCAAGTTGGGAGTGAGAATGTGTTGGTTGGTAATAAATCTGCCTATGGAGGATAAGACTTTTTTGGCATCACACCAGCCAACTGAACATTAGCATGAGGAGCGGTGCTTCAAAAAACATTTTCAATATGTTGCTCCAACAAAATACCATAATGAGGAATAGACTGATATATGAGGCCAGAATTTGTCTTTGCATTATACCAAATTTTAAATAAGTCATTATTTTCCATCTCATATGATCTAATTTGACTAACTAGATTTTGATTTAAAGTTAAGCAATGCCACAGTGAATATATTATATGTCACGACAACATATTAGCAGATTTCTTTGTATACAGGGCCTTCCTGGTGAGAGAGGTGAGCTGGGAATTCCAGGTGAAACTGGACCAATGGTAAGATCCAGTTCTAATTAACAGTGTCTACAACATGCATTAAACAAGTGTGCATGTAACTGACATAAGCATGAAATCTAAGGTGTCAGTTCATGAAAATAAAATATTATGCCAGATGTAATAACCTAAATACGTCAAGCCAGATGCAGTAAATAATCCTACTATAAATATAAGTAAAGAGAACTTATTCTGGAAGTTTCTCCCTGCATGTGCTTGGAATTTCCTCCTGTCACAGCAGTCGTACATGCAGTGTTTGAAGTGGGACAGATAATTACTTTAATAGTGTTGAATTTGGCTGATCCAGTTTGCCTCTCAGAGTGTGCTTTATTGTCCAACCAGGGGGAGCCAGGACTACCAGGGCCCAGCGGACCGGTTGGGATACCAGGACCAAAGGTCAGTGCAGACTGGAGCTACTGTAGCAGCACATGGCCCAAAAATATGTGGACATCCAGACATTACACTCCTTGATTTTTTGAACATTTCATTCCAAAACTGTAGAGATTAATACTGTATGCTGCTATAACAGCCGCCACTATTCTGGGAAAAACCTTCAACCAGATGTTGGAACCTACCTGCAGGGATTCAGCAACAAGAGCATTAGTGAGGTCCCACACTGATGTTGGGTGATAAGGCCTGGCTGACAAAGTTGTAAACATATTCATGTCTAAAGGTGTGTTCAGACAGACAGTGAAGTTAATTTTCGCCTCCCGGTACTTGCACAAATTTGACTACTGGACTATTTATGAAGTTTATTCACCACTGACTGTGTGACCCGAGATAAGTGTGCATTTTTCACTCAACTTGAAACACGTGTGAACACATGCCTTGTGCCTTGAGCAAATTTGCGTCTTATTACTTGCATCTTTCCATTGACTCTGTATGCAGTCACGCCACATAAAGAATTTGCTTCATCTTCTGCCTGAGCACACCTTTAAACAGCATTGTATGTTTCGCCTTAATTTGAACCACAGCCATGTACATGTCCACATACCTTTGGACGTATAATGTACTTTCTTTTCCCCTCATCCCAGGATACCATTGATTTCCATTCATTTTGCCACAGTAAAAGACACAGTAGTAGAAAATATACTGTCTACCTCACTAAAATAACATCATTTAGATCAAATTCAAAGCAAATAAACATTCAAAGCAGACATGACTGTTACTTATTACTACTTTATAAAATAAAGTTTTGTTTTAGCAGCTAGAAATGAATTAATCTGTACAAAAATAGATACCAATGGCAGTTTGGAATGCACGCAAATCACAATTCTAAAATCTTACAAAGTAATCGGATCGTGGTCCACTATTTGATGATGCCTCAAATGACCTTTCATAGCAGGAAAAGAGAAAACAAATTGTGTTAAAAATGGCTCAGTTCTATCATGGCAATGAGCCAACATGCACAATACCAGGACCCAGGACCTCGCTCATCTAATGGAATGCTGTCGTTTTAAATGTTTTCAATTAAACCGGTGCGTCTCCTGCTGTGACGAGTCAGCTGTGAAAACTATCTATTGGCCTTTATAACTTTAAGCTTTTTGTCATGTGCAAAAATCTAAATTTGTGCACTCGAGACAATGAAACACCACAAATGAATCAAAATGAGAGAACAAGTTGTGGCCTTGATGCACAACAACCTCTCGCTGCCTGACTGTACCATATACTGTGGCTTTCAAACCATTTCTGTAGCCACACTGAGGATTCTTAAAGCCATGATGATGCCAAATACAAACTGTAGCACACTGAGATATCCAACTTGTTTTCTTGTTTTTAACACTGGTACCCCAAAGGGAAAGTGCTTCCTTTGTGAAAGTGAAACAAACAATCTCTCAGTCACATTTTCCCATGTTGGGCTTAACAACAGAGAGATGATCAAACAGACATACATGCATCAATGTAAAGTCATATTAAGTCTGAAATAACTCTCTGTCAGTGAAACATATTAACACCACTGCAGGAGCTCTTTGGTATCATACTGTACATGGGATGTTCCCTCGTAGAAAAGACTAAATGACTAAATGAAAGAGCACATGCACACATCTGCGAGCATGTGAGCAGCCCACCAGCTACGAGTGTGCGATGCTATTTCGAGTCTTCTCTGAACTCCTTTGAGTGTTCTACCAGTTTGACTCGCAGCCACCCTGCTTAGTAATTTAGGACTCTTCCTGTTATCATAATAAACTACTTTCCCCCAAAGAATCTGGAAGTGCTCTGCACCAACCGGAGGGTGGTGGTACACAGGGAGCTGGAACTGCACACATCTGGGGGTGGGGGTGGGGGTGGGGTTGTGTGGTAAATGTGTTTAGGAAAGACA
The DNA here is from genome assembly GCA_916701655.1 of Sebastiscus albofasciatus. Classification (NCBI taxonomy): domain Eukaryota; kingdom Metazoa; phylum Chordata; class Actinopteri; order Perciformes; family Sebastidae; genus Sebastiscus; species Sebastiscus albofasciatus. The sequence continues at coordinate 36,733 of CAKAOI010047557.1, forward strand.
GTGAGCGGCTAACTGTTGAGTTACCTTTGAAGTACACAAACTCCATCCAGCTGTTAGCCAGTGTGCTCTGTTTACCCATCCAACCAATCCTCCTTTGCTAAATACATATTAAGAAATAGCACCCACATAGTTTTTATTTTGAATCAACATATCTACAAAACATTATATTTTGAACATATCTGCAGAACATTCACTCTGTATGTTAGACTTTTTTTTGTCATTACAACGTACTCATTACCTTCTGATGGGGAACTGAAGTTGTTACGTATATCTCTGTCTTCAAAGCTACCAGACTTCATTGACAAAAACAGTAATTTTACCTCTCACAACATGGGAGTTGCTGGTTTACCGCTGCCTCGATCGGTTAGTTTGTGTTATTGTGTGACTTTCTGATTGTGGCGTCCACAGCAGTACGTTGCTTAGCTTTCGTCATCTAAGTTACTGTAAGTAATATATACTGAATGTATGGCTGTATATACACTATACACGTAGCGGTGTCATCATACAGAAACCTACGTCAGGTCCCGTGGGAAAATGTGAAGTATTTTGACCTTAAAACATCAAAATGTGAATGTTTGGATTTGATTGATATAAAAACCTAAAAAAAGAAAATAATAATGGACCCGCCTTTAAAAGGGTGGAGCTCTCCCTCTCAGCATATGAAAAAAAAAATGCTGTTTGCATTGCTGTGGGAGGTGTGTGCATGTTGTGTGACATGTGGAGGAGACTGACTGACCACATGGACCGTGACGTATAGAGCTGGTAGTCAGAGCTAACCAGCTGTGAGCAGCCACTGCCAGACTCTCTGCTGGAAAGACAGGGAGGCTGGTTGGAGCTTTTGCAGCCACTAGAAGCACATTTATGCTGCTTCAAGAGAGTCACTGTGTGGGCACATGTGTTTGTAGCTCAGCTAGCGGCTCTATTGTGGGAGGCTCTCAGGCGTGTGTGTCTGTTGTTCATCTTCTGAGAAAAATATGTCTCTTTAGCTGCTAAATGCTCCACTATGTTCACCAGCTAGTCTCTAACTTTATCTGTTAGCTGCTGGGCAGGTAGAGATTATATCACTGAAAACAGCTGCCTGCTGCTGGGAACAGTAGGCTAATGATGAGAGAGATAGTGAACCAAAACAGTGAAGTTGTGGGCGGTAAAAACCAAAACAACAAGCTGAAAGATGCTTCAACAATCTGTAGAGCTGTACTGTAGAGTTGGTGATAATTATCTGTTGGTTTATTTGTATATGATGCACGGAATTTGACCCATTGTTGGTATAGAAATGTTGCAGCTTGAAGAAGCCACCATGACACTATCAAAGGAAATGTTTTTCTATTGGACCTTAAGGTATAGCGATCGTATTTACACTGCATATACTGTAGTATGGGCCCTCAGACTAAAAAAAGTCAACTAGAACAAGTGTGAACAAGTACAAAAAGGTTTGGTTCAGTGTTGATATCTTGTTCAGTATCGAGGCTGTTTGTTTATAGATCATAATAAACAGCTGCTATTGCATCTTCTTTAATGAATGCATTATGTTAACATTCATTACATTAGACTACTTAAGCCTGCATGGCTAAACCTCCAGATGGTTAACTTATCACAAATTCCTGGAACAAATCTGGTGTTGACCTGACCTCGGTTGCATCCCAGATACCACAAGACCAACAAACAGACAAGAAATTTCTTACTGCAACGTCAGGGAACACTTAACGTCCTAATGATTAACAGGAAACATCCTGCCCTTTAATAGAACGCGGCAGCGTGTGCTGTAAGAGCGACTAATTGCTCGTTGAGTGTAATGTTGCGGTGAAAAGGTCGGAGTTTAAATGCAGATTTTTTCCTGCGTTGTCTTCAGACTAAAGGCTTTAATGGGAGAGTTTGAAGTAAGGTTGTATGAGGTACTCTTAAACCCAATCCTCGGGCAGCCCTTTTGGGGTGAACAACACTCCACCACTGACCCAAATCAACCACAGAAGATGCTTTTAAAAACCCTCAAAATCTATGGGATTTATTAACAAAGTCATGCGAACAAGACAACACAGAATCCTAGGCTGAGAGGCAGCTGGACCAGCAGTCTCCACACCAGAGGCCTCTCCCTTCTGCTGCTCGCACAGGAGCTTTTAAGCACTGCCTTCCCAGGCCAGGCTCACCTCGTTGAGCAGTGCAGCACACCTGGGGGGCTACTGGAGCCTTCAAAGGAAACTCGTGAGCTCGTGTTTACAACATGGGAAGTCGTGTACATGATATGCTTGGCGCTCAAGTGTTTAAGTCGTGAGAACAACTCTGCTAAGCAACAACAATATTAACATTGCTGTCGGTTTCTAGAAGCCACAGAGGCTAACAGTTTAGCAAGCTAGCAAAAGGGTAACATAATGCAGGAAAAGCAAAGGCATAATGACAGAAGAAAAAGATGAGGCCGTTGGGAATATCAACAAAAAAACACTATACGACTAAAATTACAATATATGAACTTATTATGCACCAAAAAATTAATTGCCAAGGCCTCCGCCATTTCTGACAACGTCAATAAACACGTCACAACTCGTAAACTCTGAGCTTTCAGAAACTTTCCACTTACGAGGTCGTGAATACCATAAAGGGGGAGAAGGGGTTGCGTTCATATGGGCTCAACTCGTGAACGCGATATACACGACCCCATTTGAAGGCACCATATTTCACAAAAGCAGAATGAAGAATTCCAGGATAACAGAAAAAGCGAGGCTTGACCTAGTCTAGTGTGTGCTTCTTGGTTTAATACGTTTCACGTATAAGGCCAAGCCAGGCTGAGGAGGTGCGACTAGGTTGACCCAGGTTTAAGTAATTCGGATAGATGTGTGTTCACGGCTTTTGTTATTGACATAAATTTAGTTTTAGATTCTCCCTCATGCATTTCCTGTTATGACACAATGCAAATCAGATAGCATATTCCACTGTTTTGACCAAACTGGCCAGTTGTGAATCACTGAAGCAACCATATAAAGTGTTTTGGCTGCTCTTATTTGAAGTATTTTCAGTGCTGGAAGTTAGCTCCTCTCTAATATTTGTTGAGGACTGGCAAAGACATTTATTTTGGAGCATATAAATACACCCCAGGTGGGCTGAGAGCGTCACAGGTCTAACAAGGTTTCAATTCAGCTCCAGCACAAGAAATCAGTTCAGCTGAGCGGTTACATCTCTCTGATGTGACAGTGAGGTACATTTCGGTGTATTTTAGGCTGATTTCACAGAGGCAGAGATGCATCATCACACGTCCTGATTAAAAGAGGAACATGTCAAACAATTAGCTGCAGTAAAAGACTTCCATTCCAGGACATAACAGTAGTAGCAGGACAGTAATTAGGTCATTGGTTTCCTGTTTTTCATAAGTTTAGAGGCACTCAAAGAAGCTTTTTCTTATGAATATGAATCCAAAACATCTAGATACTATCAGGCCCATTCTTTCATATTTATCAAACTGTTCAATTACATTTTCTGTAAACTGTAAACACTGTGACAAATGATTTCAACTTAATGTCTACTTACTTCAATGTCACAGTCTGTGAAGAGAAGAGAAGGCAGCAGGGAGAATTCCTATGATTCAATGAAAAAATGGCTTGAGTCAAGTATCAGGCAGGTAGCAGAAGTTACTCCAACACACACTAGGAAGACTCATCACTGAAACCAAAGACTATAGGAGCAAGACTGGAACGTGAAACAAGCAACTAAAGCAGCCGACCCTATTTTTCGTGACACTCAGTGCAACTTTTCTTACGAATGTCCAGCAACACACAACACACGTTTAAATTTCCGCTCCAGTCTTTTCAAAATAAAACTACTTATTGAGGTTTGGGGTAAGATTGCGGTTTGGGTTAAAATAATGCCAGAAGTACCATAAGTTAAGTACAGAAGTTGCGTGACAAAATCTACTTAGTTAGCTTTAGTAAAAGATCGTGGTTTGGATTAAAGTAACTCTGGCAGTGGCTTAACTTAAGTACAGAAGTTACGTAACTACAACTACTTAGTTAGCTTTAGGAAAAGATTGCGGTTTGGGTTAAAATAACTCCGGAAGTCGTGTAACTTAAGTACGGAAGTAAAGTAACAAAAACTACTTAGGTTTAGGAAAAGATTGCGGTTTGGGTTAAATTAACTCCGGAAGTGACATAACTTAAGTATGGAAGTTACATGACAAATAATTTAACTTTGACTTCACACGGGACACAAACTGGTGGATTACATACAAATTCATTTCGTGCTGACCATTGTGTCTATGTACACGAATCAATACATTAAATTTCCTGACTATTTCACAAACTGCTGTGCGACTAGGCTGCTGTTGCAAAGCCTTCTCTGCACAGCCAAGGATACAATTATGGTCTTTATTTATTTATTTATTGTGTTGGCTTAAAAGGACTTACATTTCAATATTGAGTGTAAAACACTGGAATCTATAAGCCTGTTGAAAATCCACCATTTGTAATTGTATACCGGGAATACCGCTAACATGACCTCAGTGTCTTCAGCCTACATTTTCTTCCCCATGAAGCCTGTGATGGCCACTGAGGTCATGTCCTCAGTATTGTTTCTGGGAATTCAGGGATTTCAATGACCTGAGGAGGAGTTTACTTTCTACAGTTACCACATGGTGGACTTTTTTTTTTAAGGCTGAGACTTTGAAACAGCATGTAGACCACCATGCAGGGAGGTACATATATGGAGACATAACTGGAACATTTTATGAATTAATTACTCTGAGAAAAGTCAAACATTTAGGGAGGCTTTGGACTCCCAACAAATCCCGGCTACAGCCTAGCTATTAGTGTGTTATTTTTAAAATCACAGATGTCTTGTAACAGTGTTGTGAGAATTCAGAATAAAAATATGAATATGGCTGATGAATACTGCTGCGTAAGCCCAGCATTGTGCCAGTCACCATACAACTGCCAAGGAGAGAACACCCAATCATAGTAAAAAAAAAAAAAAAATCCAGATGTTATCCGTGGAGAACCAAATTAGCTCACAGTGTGGTCACCGCCTGGGGATACATCTTCCATTGACTGTAAATAATTCCTGTCCACCCATCCATGACAGCTCCATTGAATGTTAATGAGGCCTAAACTTAGATATACAGTGTAAGGCTTAAGGCTGTCAGCATGGCCTGTAATCACACTCTCCCACACACACATAAAACTGCTCTCTTTCAGCAACATACTATACATCAATGTTCAATTTGAAATTTAGGATTTGATGTTTCACACTGAAGTCAAACAAATTCAAAATGATCAGCCTTGTGCCTTGTGGTGGGTGTAGGTCTCTTATTATCAGGCACTAGAGTTTTCTACACCCAACATTATGGATTTTCAGATCAGAGCTGTGTGAGGTTTCCACGTCACAGAGAGATAAGGATACTGTATATCACACATCCCTATAATTACTAGTAGTGTAACTGTTACCTGTAAGATGACATTATGTTTTAGTGTGTAAAATGGGAATTTTATACAAATCAGAGGGAAGCCACTGGGTTTATTTTTAACCCCTGTGCTTGTAATTTAGTAGTAAGTTCAGAGACCTCCTAACTATATATGGAAGTTCCAGCCTCTCCAGCAAATCATCAGTTGTTCACCACAAGTATATGTACAGAGCCCCCCGGAGTCACACACAGGGTCGAAGAAAATATGCTGATGATTAATAAACTGAACGCTCACTTTGGCAACAGATAAGAAAATTGTGAGGGTAAAACATATTTATTTGGAAGCAAGGAGCTCTTAGTCAATGTGTTTTTTTTTTAAACTATAAGACTCTGTCTGTTTGACCACCAGAATTATTTAAAGGTGCAGAATCAAAACATCCTTTTACAAACTCTCTTTGCTCTCCTTTAATAGGCTACTCTATCTAAAAGTAAGCACAACTACAAGCCAGGTATACCTTTCTGTAGGCAAGAACACTTAAATATACTTTTCTTAAGTATATCTCGATCAAAAGATTAAGTACAAGTAGCGTAGGCCTATGAGCCAAATATACTTCGACTTTTCTGTATCCTTGTCAGTATGAGCCAAATATACTTAGACTTATTCCGTATACTTGTCAGTATAAGCCAAATATACTTAGACTTTTCTTTATAGGCCTACTTGTCAGTATGAGCCAAGTATACTTAAGTATACTTTTGTTAAGTATATCTCTGATAAGTACATAAAAAGTAACCTGAAAGTATACTCTCTTATTTTAAGTTTAAAAGAAGTATAATAGTAGCACACTTGAATAAACTTCTTCTTGGTATGTGTGTGTAGGATGACATCTAGCGGTGAGGCTGCAGATTGCAACCACCTGAAACTTCTTGTGGTGGCCTTTCTCGCTTTTTATTCTACATCATTAACTCTGGCTGTTGCATATTTATGCAGTCAGTACAGGTACGGACTACATGGCGTACAAATGACACATTCATACACGTTTTCCTGCGAGCGGGCTGTAGAAAGACACTATTTTTGATACAGCCAATCAGATCTTGCATAAAGCAGTAACATCAGTGTTCTATCATAGGCAGAACAAATGATCACACTGAGCCAGACAGCAGCCTGCTACACAGGAGCCACAGACTTTGAACAACAACCAACATTAACATTCTTGCTAAGCCTTCTTCTTATCTGACTTGCAAACATGAACATACATATTGTCCTGCACCATAGCTCGTTGAACGAGCGACCACAAACATTCCCCAGGAGAAAGTGCATCGCTAACGGCTGACATTAGCGAATTAGTCGCTCAGCTGCAGCTCATTAAACAGCATGTAAACATACCTGCACATGCCACTTGGGCCCGGTTAGATGCTGGTGTGGTCCTTACTCTACAATACCACTAACAACACGTTGTCTGTCCGTGACATGTAGGCAACATCGCAAGTTTGTTTAATTCATTCCCCTGCTGGGGCTCAGCCTGCCAGCCACTGTCAATTAAACATAGACCGGAACATGCCTTGTATTTATGAAATCTCCCTAAAAGGCCTTTTTTTCTTTCTTTTAATAATAAAAGACTAATAGTAATACATTTAAAAAAAAAATTAGACATTATTTTTGAGTACAAAACTAAATGTGATTTCAGTTGGACTTGCTCCAGCTGTTAAGTCTAAGGTTGTCTATGCAGAAAATAAACAGGCCTTTTACTTTAAGAACCCTGGATGGCCAACACTAAATTTATTTCCAGAACAATACATTATACTGAAGACATGTAATAGCTGGACCATCACTCATTAAGCTATTTAATGAGGTGATTCATTATGGATATTACGGAGGTGCTGTTTTACTCATGTAAATGCTCAGAGTGAGGCAAATGAGGCACATCCCTCAACAGATACTGACCCCTAAACACACGCAGGATATGCTATTTATAATGGCAGAGTGCACAGACCTGCTTTCTGGGGTAGTGACATAATTTGAGGTTAGAATTAATCAGCCTTGCTGTCAGTCTGCTTGTTTTCTTCTATTTTTGTTATGGAGGGTGGACAGTCGGTCCTGTAGCAGTTGGCAAGTTTTCTAAATGCCTATAGGGCAGGAAAGGAGCATGGTATAACAAGTATGGAGGTGAAAAACACATGGTCTATATAGTCTGTAGATTTTTGCTTTTAATTTCAATTTCAGTCGGAGACTCTACTACTACTACTACTACCTTGCAAAATGCCCAGGACACGCTTCCAACAGTTTTACTGGGACTATTTCTTTGGGGGAAAGTAGTAATTTGACACACTTAAGTGAACCGAGCCTTTAACCTTCCAGGACATTGTAGAGATTGTTGTGTTTTTCCTAAATTTGATTTGCTGGTCAGACACAGTGTCGCCAACAAAAGGATTGAGACCAAAGATTATAGATACTCGACACATTTTTTCTCAGTGCAGCAATGTCTTCTAATGTCATGGGTACCTCCTTATGTATAGACGGGTTTCTTGTATACAAACATGACCGGGTGCGTGCGCATTCAGGGGGCAAAACCGCTTTGGCAGCCACTCACAAGATTATAGTCAATCGTTGTATTCAACGTAGATTTCGTATTGTTTGTACCTTCTTGTTGACTATACTAGACCCCTGCAGAGTCCGACCACCAGATACGACTATCACATGATGTATTGGTATGAGATTTGTTTATTATATCACTATGGAATGGGTAATGTTAGATCAGACATAAGTGTGATTTGACTTGGGGCATCTGTGTGTCTTTGTTTGACCGGTAGACTACCAGATGCCTTCCCTTCAAAATGTAATGTTACGGCATACCGGAGTGAGCGTTCCCCCGCCGTGGTCGCGTAACGTTACAACAATTTAGAGCCGTAACAGTGTTACATCACTTTTTAAGTTTTAAGAGTCGCTAAATATATATACATATTTCCTTAGAGTGTGGGTCGATCACCCTGTGATTGATCAGTTCATTTTTATCGATCTGTGGAGCATGACAGCTCGTCATGACCACCTGCTGCTTTGCTATCGCTGTGTGACTAGAATACTTTGGCCCATCAGGCCTGGATCCATAATCTCCTTCTGTTTTTAGCAAAACGCATGTGATGCCCTCAGAATATTACACATTTTCAATCCATCTTTTCTGCGGTTGGTGCAGTTTACTGCACAACAACTCCTCGTCATCTCTGCTTTGGAGCTTGGCTCTGCTAGACATGCCATGCTTTCTGCCCCCTAGTTGGGCGCACAACTCTGTGATGACATTGCACAGAAACCCGTCTATGAAGAAGGGCCCATTTCTCAGAAACATCTTCCAAGCCACATCTTTCTACCTCCTCCAGAGAGGATGTTTCCAGGTCAGATGGGATAAGTATGCTGAGCATGTTCTGGGTCTGCCCTGGGGTCTCCTTCTAGTTGGACGCGCATGGAAAACCTCCAAAGGAAGGTGTCTTGGAGGAATTCTTGTCAGATGCCCAAACTGCCTCAATTTGGATCCTTTGTCTCTCTATATCTCTTCTTGTTTCCTTTCTGTCTCTACTATTTCTGCTATCGCTGCACCAATTTGCCTATCGATCTTGAACAAGCCCCTGGCATCCTTCACTTGGGGCAGCAGCTGAGCGGTAGACACTGCTTAGTTTGATCCTCTGTTATAAAAGGATCTGGTCAGACTCCGACTCTATTTCGTTATTGCATTGTCCTGCTATAGCTGTCTTTATCTTTTATTGATGTTTCTTTTAGATCCCCTACCAGAACTCATTTAAGTGTAGTTAGGCTCAGAGACGTCAGCAGTCACACTCTCTTCGGTCTTTAACAACGTGTGGCAGGATGAAGTCTGTTCACAGGTTGGACCGGCCTCTGGTGCACTTGTCTATTTTCTCTTGTTCTAGGCATCCAGAAATTTATGTCATCTTGTCATTTATTGCGCCGTGGTGGGCGTCTCGGCCGTGTAATTATGAGGTCTGCTGCTCTTATGGGTTTATGTGCGTAGTGCGGCGAGACACTTCAAAAGAAAACAGACACAGCGGAGAGCTAATTCAGCTGTTTCCTCACTGCCCAGCTCTGCAATTCAAATACGTGTCGGAGGGATCTGGAGTCTGCAGAGAGCTGTAACAGAAAGAAAGTGCCATAAACCTCGTGGTGTCATACTTGAAGCCCTGCAGAGCACTGAACCATGGACTATAGTTAGACCATAGATTAATCCAAGTTAAGAGGAAGACGGGGGTTCAAAAAGGGTGAATGCCAATTCAAGAGCTCGTCAACTTCAATTACCTCACTGGATTTTACTTTAGATTAACCAATTAAAAGACATTTTAGGACCGTACACGCAGACGAGCCTTAGTTAAGTTGCATACTAAAAATGTCGGGACATGATTATGTTTTTATCCACAGTGAGAATTCACAGAGTTACTTTTATTTAATCATGTAAAGTTATTTTAAGTGGGCCATGTGAAGAAAGCATGTGGCACAATTTAACACGGGGTGGGATCAGAGAGAATGTGTTATACATGGCCGTGCTAGAGGCTGTGACAATCATGTCCAATCACATTCACTACTTTCATCCCCTTTAAACAAAAAAAGGGCTCTCTGTCATGACGCTCAGACAGTTTAGGAATCCTGTGAAGAGTTTTCCTCAGAGGAAACTTATTGTTGTCTGGAACCTGCAGAGTTTCACATATGAACGCATGCTGTATGAATATACATGCCTCTTTTTAAGTTGAATTCAAGTTGCTGGGCATGTTGAAGATCTGAAAGTCACCATGTTTTCTGTGTGTAATAATATTTCATTTCATTACAATCCACACAATGGGGCACAGGTACAGAGGTACAGCCACATTACACTAATCCTGACTGACCTTCACAGTTTGCCTCTGAGTTTTAGATTTGATTTTAAGATTTAAAGGTCCAGTGTGTAGGATCTGGCGGTATGTAGCCGTGGGGTAAGGAGATTACAACCAACTGAAGCCTCTCCCGTGTGCCGGGTGTGTAGGAGAGCTATAGTGGCTGCTGCGAAAATGCGAATGGCCCTTAAGATTAGTGTAGGTCATTTGGAGCAGAGGCAGTGCTTAGAGAGTGTGTGAGTACGTGGGAAGTGAGTGGTGAAGCAAGAGAGAGAGAGAGCGGCGGCGTCAGGAGTGAGTAACGTTATCGACTCCGGCACAAGCAGGAAAAGTTAACAGAGTTTGGTTTGTCCGTTCTAGGCTACTGTAGAAACATGGTGGTGCAACACATGGTGGTGGACTCCATGAAGAGGACCCGCTCCCTATGTAGATATAAACGGCTCATTTTAAGATAAGAAATACATCTTATTTTCAGGTGATTATACACTAAAGAAAACTTACTATTAATATTATAGTCCATTTATGCCATTAGATCCCTCTAATTGTTACACACTGGTCCTTTAATTGATGATTTTTTAAAAAAGTTTATCGTTGATGTCTATCTTTGATTGTTCAGGCACCTAAGCTGTGGAACTGGGGTATGATATGTAAGAAAAGGCCCCAGACTGGAGCTGAACTGGTGATGTCTATCTTTGATTGTTCAGGCACCTAAGCTGTGGAACTGGGGTATGATATGTAAGAAAAGGCCCCAGACTGGAGCTGAACTGGGGATATTGTGGTTATATGAGTCTGGACATATTCAATATTTTCCTCAGTCCCACATACATCGTCCTGCTGCAAGAAAACTTACTAGAGCACAAAATGTGTATTAATCTGCCACTGAAAATAGTCCTCAACAAATGCACTATTTTTCACCTGTTTGAGTAACGTTTGCTAAAAACTAGTGTCCAGGTGTTTTTTTGGAAATTATTGAGATGTGTGTCTTTTTTATAAGTAAAAGTATATATTTGTGACCCATTTATGAAAAAAGTATGCCTTCAGGAGGAACCAGTGGGGCTTGGGGGTTGCGAGCCACAGACAAAGTATTGACAAAGAATTGAGAGATTGGTAAACACATTGTCAGTTTTGTTTTTTTCATGGATTTACTGACAAGAAACAAATAGTGTCCTTTAACAACTAGGCCACCCCAAGATTTATCTTTTGAATGTTTGATTTATTTATGGATGTTTAACACTTATTAAACATGAACCCAAGATGTTAAAAAGCACACAACATGTGACATAATTGACGCAGTACGAAGATGAATCTGTACAACAAAACACTTCAAAACTGCAACAAAATTTAAAGCTACGGTACGTAATGTATTTTAGAAACATATTTTGTTATACTTGTAGAAATTCTCATTACATCCCGACAGTAATCGATAAATCAAATGCTCTGACAAAAAAAAAAAAACACTGTCGCAGCACTGTAACACGAACACCGATCTCTTAGGTGAAAGTCCTGTATTTTTTGACCCACCCGTCCACCCCGACATCCACCCCGACGTCCTCCCTACGCGGCACTCGCCGCTCTTTGATTTTGTGCTGACAATCACAATAAAAAGTGAAATTTTTGTCTATGTACGCAAATCAAAACATACAATTTTGTGACTATTTCAAGAGCCGCTGTGTGACTGACTGTCAGTGTTGCTGACTTGGCGACTTTCTCGCCAGATGTAACGACTTTTGGAGCTACTTTCATTGGAAAAGAGGTGGCAACACTGTGCTGGGTTTTTGGTTGTATAATTAGAAAATCCAGCTTACTCTTGCTGGTTTGTCCAATATTACCAACCCCAGCTTTAATTGATGACTCAGATATATCATTAAGTAAAGTTGGTGTTTATGGTGATTTTGATGTCACAAAATCCAGAGAAAATGTGAAGTGGTGTGTATGTTGGGACACTATAAAATCAAGTTTTGATATATGCATGTAACTTAACAAATGAAGGGCTTGCAGTACCAGAATATATTTTACAGCTTGTTTCACATGTTCATTGCCAGTGGCAGTGTGTTACCGCGGTACACACTGGAACACGTTCACATACCGCTTACGTTGTAACACATTCAACACACGCAGTTAAACGGTATAGGGAGGTCTGAGAGGGAAACCAAACAGTGGATTTTGGTGTCTTGCGGGCAGTTAAAACTTTATTTGCATGTAGTATTATGGCTTGTGTAGTGTGTTTGTTTGCTGCTGTTCGTTTTTGTTTTAACAAGCTCCCGCCTCAATGCAAATTCTCTGACCACATGACTCGCCTGGTGTTCGTGCGTCAGTATCACTACCTCAGATAAACTCACACCACGCCATATCCAAACTATTCCCTTAGATGCAAGTAGCACAGATTAATGACTTTGTCTTGTGTGTGACGTACACATGACACAAGAATATACTTTTTACAGGGAAACGAGCAGAAGCAGCACACTAATGTGCATGAATCTAAACCACCGCAATCCCTTACAGAGGTATATTTCATTGAAAATTGTACTCTTGTTAAAACCACTGCCTTTTACAATAGTAAGGATAAATATTGCATTTTGCTTTGAATTTAAAATGAGTCGGTCTCTGTTGAACAATGCACACAATTAAAGACTGCAGAAGCTTAAAAACATTTTTTTGCAGCCTATCCCAGGTTAAAAATGATCACATGATCTTTACTGACCCGGTGCCTGTAGACAGTTGTTGTACATATTTCAAAGTCCTAAATGCTAAATAATCAGATTATCAATTATGTTCTCTCATTGCACCTGGCTGATTTTTCTTTAGATTAGATATAATAGATATAAAGATAGATGTAAATAAATAAATAAATTACATTAAATGTAGAAAAAATAATATTAAAAATAAATGTAGCCATTAATTAATTGATAAAATGGTACAAATTGATATTTTGGTTTTAATTGGCTTCTTTATTTATTTACTGTATCTTTATATTAATTCCCTTATTTATTCATGCTTCTATTTATTTTTCCCTTTTATTTATTTATGCCTTTATTTTTTATTTATTCATTCTTTTTTTGCATTTATTATTTATTTATTTATTTTTAAATGTATGTATTTACTTATGTATTTATGCATTTATTTATTTCTGTACAATTTATAGCCTTATTTATTTTCCCAAACCTATTTATTCCTGTAGTTTTTTTCTTTATACATTTCTTTACACAATTCTTTTTACATTTTTTTGCATTTCTGCCTCATTATGCATTATATATACAGTACATATATATATATATATATAGATATATAGATATAGATATTTGGATCATATAATGGATCAGAACATGCTGAATTATATAAGTACATGTAGGTGTACCATATTTTACATGTGTATTCTTCTTATCTTATCCTCTATTCAGTTGGGTCGTCTTACACAGGAATATGTGAATAAATGATCAGTCACTGTGAGACTAATGCTATCCTGTGAAAGGTACTGACATGTCTGTTGTGTCCTCAGGGAGTGAGGGGAGTCAATGGTGCTGCTGGAGCTCAAGGCGCCCCGGTGAGTTGACCCTGATTATATATCATATTATATATTGCAGAATGCTGCACAAAGTAATTGTTAATAATGTTAATATGTGATATCTGTCAATTATTGAAGGGTTCAGTTATTTGATATTGAAGCTAAAACACGACTCTGTAATGAATTAGAGCATCATTGACAGAGTGCTCAGTGTAATAGCTGCTGATGAATGCAGAGACTGCTCACAACACATCATTCCCGTTAACTCAGCATTCTGTAGATGTAACAAGCAATACGTTTTTAAATGGTCCCATAAAGATTTGAAGGAAAGTGTAATCAGGACATAAATACAAGAGAGCTCGGATTCATTGCAGCTTTTACGCAGTGCTGTGTGCTAGTAAACTCACTGCCCACACACTACACTAGGACGCGTAGGATGGGCAAAGCTGCCCTTAGCCTTTGTGTCTGCACATAGGCAATGAGCAGTCATGCTTGATTAAATCTGGGGTAGGTAGTTTATTTTTGGCGTCCCTTTTTGGTGAAAGCCTGATTCAACTGTGGAATATCCTGCAGGAAAAGTTGCAGCATTGGCAATGAGCGCCTACACTGCAAAGACGCATCTGAATATCCTGTGATGTTTGTTTTAAAAGCCACATTTATCATAACTGTCGAAGGCCATGACAGGCCACTGGCAATGCCATCATATTAAAGGGGCTGTACGACCATTTTAAACGTCAAAGTCAATTTAAAATGTCAACAACATAACTGTTGGATGTTATGCCATGTTTATGTGCTCTAAATGTTCACACTTTTACATCCTGCATCTGTGAGAGTCAGCCTGGTTAACTCATCACTGTCACACACTCACACTTTATAGGAGGCAGTGTGGAAAGCAAAGCACACACACAGATCTGCACAAACTTACATGTACACACACAAACCAGGGGGCCTGTTTTTCTTGTCCTTTCTAATTACACAGCTGATATCCAGACACCCACTATGTCTGGACGTAGGTTGCACACGCTGTACAAAATACAGTGGACACCCATGTTTACATGTGGCGCAGACCCTCATGGGTCCACAGTAGTAGGCGGGTGGCATTGCGTGCAGAGCAGCTCCCCACTGCGTCCCAAAAAAACCAAACCCACCCTTCCTAATCAAGCTGATGTTTACATGGACCGCTGGGAAACAAAAAGTGTGAATGCAGGATTTATGACTGTAAATAGTTTTACTTTACTGCGTTGTCCCACTTGTTATGGCCTTGTAACAGAGGCTGTATTAAACTGTCTCCATGTTCATTTCTCTTCAGTTCATTTCAGTTCATTTGATTATCACACACACAGGCAAACAATGCTACTTACATGCATGTAGTAGGGCTGTCAATCAATTAATGTATTTAATCGTAATTAATCGCATGATTTGCCATAGTTAATCGTGATTAATTGCAAAATGAATCGCACATTTTTTGTCTGTTCAAAATGTACCTTAAAGGGAGATGGGAGTGGGAAAATATGCTAAATGCAAATGTATGTATATATATATATTATTAGAAATCATTTAACAACACAAAACAATGACAAATATTGTCCAGAAACTCTTAAAAGGTACTGCATTTAGCATAAAAATATGTCAGTGTGCTGACTTGACTATGACTTGCCCCAAACTGCATGTGATTATCATAAAGTAGGGCCTGTATGCCTGTAAAGGGGAGACTCGTGGGTTCACCAATCTTAAGGTCAGAGGTCAAAGGACACCTTTGAAAATGGCCACGCCAGTTTTTCCTCACTTAAAATTTAGCGCAGGTTTGGAGCGTTATTTAATCTCCTTCTCGACAAGCTAGTATGACACGGTCGGTATCGATGGATTCCTTAGGTTTTAATAGCATCTTCACTCTAGCTTTCAAACTGAGCCCGCTAAAACCTCCGAAAGATCAAATTAATTGTTTTAAAGAAATTAGTGGCGTTAAAACAAAGGCCTGTAAAAGCCCGCTGTGGACGACATGCTCGACTCAGTCTGCAGAGACCTGAAGCAAATAGGTTTTTAGCACAGTGAAATGTTTTTGAAAGGCTAAACACCAACACATACTGTTTAGATTAGATTATAGATTATAGATTGTATAGTTACAACCCTCTGGCGTTAATGGAATGTTTGGATAACACGAGTCACAAATAAACCTACGCAGCCACCACTGGAAATCTACAAATTATTATAATACTAATAATATTAGTGTAGCCTGATCTTTATCTATGCAAAATACCAGGACTTTTCCTGTGCCACTTTATATGGTAAGCTTGTTTCCAGTTCAATAAATAACATGGTAGCAATCTTAGCCACATCTAACAATGGTGTGCTGAATTGATCTTTACTAGAAACTGGAACTGAAGACACCCGTAAGCAGCAAAGAAGGAGAAGCATGCACAGCTTGTTAGACTGACGTTACAACATATTGGACTAAATGCTAAATTGGGCTTGGTTGAGTTCTGTTATGTGAATTCTTTAAGACTTCATGGCATTTGGTATTACTGTTCATTCAGTCCAAAATTTAAAGCCGTCTTTGTTACTGCCTCATCTGGCCTCTCAGTTTGTCTGTCGTCCCCTCCCTTTCCTGTTCTGCTCACCTCAGGGTGAATGTATGACGGTGCTTCGATACCCGGGATCTGCTACAGACAGATCATATATCCTCATCCATCCACACACTTGCGGGTATGCTGATGAGAGATGGATTAGAGTAAGACGGATGTTGTGATGCAGGGCCCGCTTCACTCTAATGTGTTTGTGAATTATTTGTTATCACCCTGATCGGTGCTCACGTCTCCGTCAGAAATAAAAAAACAAAAAACGATGCATCTCATATTTCAAATGTCACCTGGAGACACAGAATCAGTGTTGATAGTTTACTTTTAATCCCAGTGAATCCACACTGAAATCTGATATTAATTCCACATCACCTTCCTCCTCGATCTGACGGACCGTTTGGATTAAATTAGAGTTGGCTGTTCTGACATTGAAATGTGACATCTTTTACAAAACACACAGAGTACACAGGAAGTCTTCTTGATGTTAGAGAAAAAAGCCCTGATGTTCTTACTGAAGTAAAGCCACCATGTCAGACACCCACTGATATCCGGATCTATCAGACTCATTTAAACCCAGAGGATTACACTTAGTTTACTTTATCACACACACACACACACAAAAACTGCAAGCTTATCTGTAGTGGAATCATCAGTGCAGGTTCACATAGTCTGAATCCAAAACACTTTGATCCTCCAGTATATGATCCGTTTGTATTTGCATGACAGGCAGGGAGTCTTCAACAGAGCCAATTTTCCAAAGCCTTTAACCATTCCTAGATCATAGTCTAACATCTGTTAAATGATGCATTACATGACAGGACATTGCTTAATGTGACCCCTATTCATATTTACTTAATGGACTTATATCAGTACCATCTCCTGTGTTTATAAGACAGTTTCTAAGTTGTGGGGATCTACTTGCCAAGACACCAAAATAGTACTTCTCGTATATTGCTGCATATAATTGGATATTTCCATCACTCTGTTTGAGGAGAAATGTTTATAGATATTGCAAAAAAAAAAAGGGGGATTTATCAGATTTATCATCAAAATCACATGCAATACAGAGTGACAGACACTTTTTTGGTTCAAATTTCAAATAAATGATTATATTGTGGAACTTGCTCTGCATCCATTGTATCCTGCAACAGAAAGCACAAAAAAGCAATACCGCCACATGACGCCCCACTGTTTGGTTGCATGCAGACCTTGTCCATTTTGTCTGTCAACGTCTTAGTTTTTTGCAACCAGATGTGACACAAGAGGGCGGAGTACAACCGAACGCTGAATAAGACAACCGGAGTACAACCGAACACTGAATAAGACATTTTTAGGCAACCAAAATGTTACAATTAACCTTCATGAACTGAAAGCACACTCTGAAAGGGTTAAAGTTCTAATCCAAAAACACGGACAACTCCCAGACCGGACGACGCCGTGGTAGCGACCTGTCAATCACAAGGTAGCCACGTCCTAAAGCATCCCCTGCTTTATGGTTTATTTGACTCTAAATGGGACCATAATTTACTAAATGAACATCATGCTGTATTGAAGAAGACTTGAAACTAGCGATTGAGACCATAAACTCATATTTACAATGTTTACTGAGGTAATAAA
>CAKAOI010047557.1:54693-81418 GCA_916701655.1 Sebastiscus albofasciatus
AAGACACCAAAATAGTACTTCTCGTATATTGCTGCATATAATTGGATATTTCCATCACTCTGTTTGAGGAGAAATGTTTATAGATATTGCAAAAAAAAGGGGGATTTATCAGTAAAAATCACATGCAATACAGAGTGACAGACACTTTTTTGGTTCAAATTTCAAATAAATGATTATATTGTGGAACTTGCTCTGCATCCATTGTATCCTGCAACAGAAAGCACAAAAAAGCAATACCGCCACATGACGCCCCACTGTTTGGTTGCATGCAGACCTTGTCTGTCTACCAGCCTTGTTTTACAGCCCACTCAGTTACCTTCAGAAGTGTGTAACCTCTGAAAGCATGTCTTGAAATGGGGCATGTGCATATCAATCCTTTGGTTAGACAATGGTAACTGGATGACAATGGACCTTAAACTGACATTAATTGATCCTCTGGCCACGTGGGGGCAGCGCAACAAGTTCTAAACTATAGACTGTAAGAAGTGGACGTAGTCACCGTGACGTCACCCATTGGTTTGTGGACTACTGTTTTGGAGCCTTGTGTTTGGCATTTTGTCCATCGACGTCTTAGTTTTTTGCAACCAGATGTGACACAAGAGGGCGGAGTACAACCGAACGCTGAATAAGACAACCGGAGTACAACCGAACACTGAATAAGACATTTTTAGGCGACCAAAATGTTACAATTAACTTTCATGAACTGAAAGCACACTCTGAAAGGGTTAAAGTTCTAATCCAAAAACACGGACAACTCCCAGACCGGACAACGCCGTGGTAGCGACCTGTCAATCACAAGGTAGCCACGTCCTAAAGCATCCCCTGCTTTATGGTTTATTTGACTCTAAATGGGACCATAATTTACTAAATGAACATCATGCTGTATTGAAGAAGACTTGAAACTAGAGATTGAGACCATAAACTCATATTTACAATGTTTACTGAGGTGATAAATCAAGTGAGAAGTAGGCTCATTTTTTCATTGACTTCTATACAATCAGACTTCTTTTTGCAACCAGAGGAGTCGCCCCCTGCTGGCTATTAGAAAGAATGCAGGTTTAAGGCATTTTCGCATTGGCTTCACTTTTTGGAACAAGAGGTTGCCACCTGTTCTAAACACTATATTAACGTTGATGTGCTGAATGTGTTGCTTATTCACACATCCAGCAGACACAGAGCACCATTAGTACTCATATGGAGTCATGTTTCTGGCCACCTGGCATATATTATGGCCAACAAGTCCAATATTCACCCTCCTTTTTCTTGGTTTTGGGGTCCACCAGCTCCTGAAGGAAAGATCTGTCTCTTTAGTGGCTAAATGCTTCATTATGTTCACCAGCTAGTCTCTAACTGTGTCTGTCTGCTGTTTGCTGCTGGACAGGTAGTGTACGGCGGCTTTATCAGGGATTTTTCACTGAAAACAACTGCAGTGGGAAAAGACTATTCAGAGGATGACAGCTTATTCTTTACCTCAGTAACAGCGGTTTACAAAGCAATCTCCATTCAAGGTCCATACTCGTTTGTTCTGGAGCTTTCAACCATATCGCACAATGTCATAGCAGGTAAGTGAACCTTGAGGTGAGATTGTTTTGTCAACTGCTGTTTCCTAGATAAAGAATTAGCTGCCAAGCTCAACTTTAAGGCCAAACTTTAAGACCAGAGAGAGCTCAGAATAATGGAAAGTCTGAACATCTACAGTACACTTCCATGGCAACCGAGCAAACATGATCATGAAGGCTGTGTGCAGAACAATTGAGTAGGTGGACCTTGGGCGATATGGCGATCATAGCTATATGAATGGACTTGAACACACACGGGTCACAGAGACCACTGAATGTTTATATGTTGCATATCATGTTTGCATTTGAATGACAAATGTTGCATATTGAAGCATTTTTACAACATATGACGTTCAGAATAAAGACAAAATCCATCAACTTGGATGAAAACTTGACTTGATGTCATGTAATCTTGTCAAACCGTCACTGTGTCGTCCACAGGGTGAACCGGGGACTCCTGGCGAAGCAGGCCCAAAGGGACCTCAGGTATAAAGTGTGACCTGAACGTAACTTGTCAGAATTGTTGGTGAATTAAAATCATTCCCATCAGTTGATTATTTTCTGTGTATTGTGTTTTAGGGAGAAGGAGGCTCGCCTGGGCCACGAGGACCACCTGGACTCAACGGAACACTGGTTGGTATAACATCATCCCTCTCTCAGTTTTCTTCAACACGCTGAAATGATTCAGGAATGATTACCAGTGTTGGTACCTCAGTTGTTTTAGGCAAACACAATTGCTGCAGGAATCACATCCCAAGTTGCTACAGTTTGTCGGGCAACACAATTCTCATTCCCCCAACAAGTACTGACACTTGGTCAGTGGCCCTACGCTTCAAACTATGACGCTCTAGGTACATGCATACAGTCTCTTTTCAAAATAAACTTACAACGTAGGTTTACTTAGTTTTTAGGTTTACTTATGCAACAAAAGTCCTTGGTTAGGCTTAGGAAAAGATCATGGTTTGGTTTAAAATAAGTCAGTTTGTTACGTAACTGGCGTTAATTAAGTACAGAAGTTACGTAACAAATCTACAGTAAAATAAGTCACCTTTGGTTTGGTTTCACGTGGTCTCCTGAATGAAAGCCCTGTGTTTGTTTGACCCGTACATGTCAACCCGCCCCTACGCAGACTTGCTCTTTATACTACGTCTGTTGCTCTGACCGTCCGAAACGGAATCTGATTCACACAATCATGCCCACTTAACGCAGCAATTGGCCAGGTGTGCCAAGGTTTGCAAATCAGGCACGGGTTGAACTTCTCTTTCAACCCTCTCTCTTTCATTTATTTCACACAACTACTTCTGTCACATTTTGCGTGTACAACCGAATGAACACCTTTTGTCAGACAGTGTTTGCCATTACCTCCATTTTTACAATTCTTTCGTTAAGATTAAAAAGACGTGTGAACATTCATAACAGCTGTAAACTAGGGCTGTGAATTGATTAAAATATTTTTTATCTGTTCAAAATGTACCTTAAAGGGAGATTTGTCAAGTATTTAATACTCTTATCAACATGGGAGTGGACAAATATGCTGCTTTATGCAAATGTATGCATATCTTTATTATTGGAAATCAACTAACAACACAAAACAATGACAAATATTGTCCCGAAACACTCACAGGTACTGCATTTAGCATAAAAAATATGCTCAAATCATAACATGGCAAACTGCAGCCCAACAGGCAACAACAGCTGTCAGTGTGTCAGTGTGCTGACTTGACAATGACTTGCCCCAAACTGCATGTGATTATCATAAAGTGGGCATGTCTGTAAAGGGGAGACTCGTGGGTACCCATAGAATTTTCATTCACATATCTTGAGGTCAGAGGTCAAGTGACCCCTTTGACAATGGCCATGCCACTTTTTCCTCGCTAAAATTTGTGGAGCGTTATTTGGCCTCTTTTGCGTTAATTGCGTTAAAAAGGATTTACGTTAATGTGTTATTTTCTCGTCAACTTTGACAGCCCTAATATAAACATTCTACGACCCAGTTTGTTGGAAGCATATTGAGGCCTATACTTTCTGCACGGTGAAGCTCTTTTTGCTGGAAGGTCGTCTCTCAGTGCCCTCCCCAGCCAACAGTAGAGTTAGCAATGACATGGACTGCAGTACATGGGGAATTTGGCATTTGGCAAATTATGAGTAGTCAGGAAAAAAGTCCCCTGCCCAAAAAAATATTGAACAATTAAAGACTATTGAATATTGTCCCAATTGGCAGTGGAGGAAGGACATTTTGGCCCATACAGTCAGCCCACATGGCTTTGCCACGAGGGATTATGACACTGATCCTTCTTCCAGTCCATACTTGGCCACATTAAATCTTTATGGGATCCACACATTTTAAAGCATATTCCCCAATTGTAACCTACAAGTGAGGAGTAACAGGGTCCACCTGTTTCCCCATTTGTCTTTGAGCAATGCGCTCTTGTCTCCTAGACTACAATTCACATTACCGTCTCAGCAGTGGGCTCATAATGAGATCATTAATTCAGCCCAGGCACCGTATGAGTCCATTTGATTTACTTAGCAATGCCATTAAGGCGCTGAGTGGCTGTTAATTTAGAGCCAAAGTCGGACGAGTGTGTGCGGGTTTACGGCCGTACACACAAGTCAGGGCACCCCCCTCTGGTAAACAAGATTACACACGGACAGATGCAATTACAGCAGAGCATTGTGAATACGCAGACCTCCATGGCGAGGATTGGAAAGCATGTCTATAGCTCTGCCGCTCTCTTGTGGCCAAAGTGAGACAGTGCAGATAGATGAATGAAGAGTTAGTACACTGAATGGAAAGACATTTAATACACTTTAAAGGACATATTTGCATTGTGGAAACCTGTTTAGATGAATTGGTGGATGGTCACGGATTAACATATAAAACAGAAAATGATTCAGTATATTGTCTGTATCCTGATCCAACATCAATATGAAACTTAAATGGATTAAATAGAGATTCAATCAATTGAAATGTGTCTTTCTTAGACTGCAATTGGCTCATACGCTCTCTGTGGCACATAAAGCCTCGGTTCAAAAAAGGTCCACAACCACAAGCTGCATCCCCCTCTTTCTATTCCTGTCAGTGGAACTGCTATGACGTTATGCCTGCAGTGGGACTCTGACTTATCTGACACACACACACGCACACGCACACGCACACGCACACGCACACGCACACGCACACGCACACACACACACACACACACACACACACACACACACACACACACACACACACACACAGATATAGAGTCAGGAGGAGGAAGAAGAAGAAGAAGAAGAATGAGCCACCCCTTGTATCTAGGCAACCACATAAAATAACTAAACATAGATGTCAAACTAATTGTCAGTTGACCCAGCCAACACCAATCAAATTTGGCATTTGGAATGTGCACAGTCCTGGTTTGGCTCCTTATTAATCAATACACATTAAATTGTTCTGTTTTTTTTTTAATGGCTTGAAGTGGTGTATTTCATTTTCCTTTATTATACACGATCAGTGTGTTTCCTCAGCAAACCATCAAATGTACTATTGGATTGTGTTAACATCTGATACTTTGGCAAACTGAAAGGGCTTCAATTGTTCAGACGCAAATGTCAACACGAATCATTCAAACCCTTAAGCTTTGAAACCTTTCGTTTCTTTGTGCAAAGGTGTTATAATCTGAACAATGTCAAGAAAATAGGCTCACACACGCTGAAGAAATGATGTGACCGAGAAGGTCTATACACTGATACCTGATTTCACACCAAACTTTCAACTAACTCCAATGTAAACCCATCCACGTCATTATTAGACAGTCAGAGCAACTGATGTAGTACAAAGAGTGGGGAAATCCACTTAGGGAGGAGGTCGTGGTGGATGGTTGGGTCAAACAAATATGTGAAACCAAGTCAATGTTGAATTTTTTGACCATAATTTTGTTAACTTATGTAACATAGGTTTACTCGGTTAGGCTTCGGAAAAGATTGTGGTTTGGGTTAAAATAAATACGTTTGTTACTAGGGCTGTCAATCGATTAAAATATTTAATCGCGATTAATCACACTTTTTTTTTTCTCTGTTCCAAATATGCTGCTTTATGCAAATGTATGTATATATTTATTATTGGAATTCAATTAACAACACAAAACAATGACAAGTATTGTCCAGAAACCCTCACAGGTACTGCATTTAGCATAAACAGGTCCAACAGGCAACAACAGCTGTCAGTGTGCTGACTTAACTATGATTTGCCCAAAACCTGCATGTGATTATCATAAAGTGGGCATGTCTGTAAAGGGGAGACTCGTGGGTACCCATAGAACCCATTTTCATTCACATATCTTGAGGTCAGAGGTCAAGGGACCCCTTTTAAAATGGCCTTGACAGTTTTTCCATGCCAAAATTTAGCAGAAGTCTGCAGCGTTATTTAGCCTCCTTTGCAACAAGCTAGGATGACATGGTTGGTACCAATAGATTCCTCAGGTTTTCTTGTTTCATATGATGCCAGT
Source organism: Sebastiscus albofasciatus (assembly GCA_916701655.1). Taxonomy (NCBI): domain Eukaryota; kingdom Metazoa; phylum Chordata; class Actinopteri; order Perciformes; family Sebastidae; genus Sebastiscus; species Sebastiscus albofasciatus. The sequence goes on from CAKAOI010047557.1 coordinate 60,746, forward strand.
ATCTTCACTCTAGCTCTAAAACTGAACCCAAACTCAGAATTTAGTTCAAATTAATTTGTGTTAACATGCTATTATTGCGTGAACTTTGACAGCCCTATTCGTTACCTATGTGGCGTTAGTCAAGTACGTAAGTTATGTAACAAAAGTGCGGTAAAATAAGTCAACGTTGACTTTCCTAAACCTAACCGAGTAAACCTATATTGGAAATTTATTTTGAAAAGACACTATGTGTAGCAACTCTGCATGTAACAAGCGGAATCTGTACGTTTCCTGTGAACACGGAAGTTTATTTTGAAAAGACACTGTATGCATGTAACAAGCTGAAACCGTACATTTCCTGTGAACACGGAAGTTTATTTTGAAAAGACATTATGTGTGTAACGAGCGGAGACTGACACATCCAAAACTGATGCTAGAGGAGTACCTAGAGTGTCATAAATTAAAGCATATACTGACCAAGCATCGGTATTTGATGAGTTGTAAGTAAAAATGTTGATATTGGGATGTGCATACTCTACTCCATGACATTATAGTAACCAATATTTTTGGATATTAAATTTAGATTGATTGGTATTCATATTAGGAGCATTCTAGGACCCAAATCAAGAAATATACCTATTGTGCAATAATATTACATTTATGATGACTATCCATATTTTTTATGACTGGGCTTTTTATTGAAAAGAGGCTCATATTACCTGTTTGTCCCCTACAGTCAATCCGATTACTGGACAGTAGATTTATTTGTGTGTGTGTCTCTCTGATGACGGCATGTGGGGAGATAGAGCCGGGCTCTTGATACAGCAGAATGCTTTGTTGAATATGCAAACCGGCGTGTGTTTGCGCGTGCAAAGCGTGAAAGTGTGGACGTGCATGAGTTTGTAGTGAACGTGTGTGTGTGTGTGTGTGTGTGTGTGTGTGTGTGGACCTGAGCCATCTCATTTCTCCCTCAGTACCTCCTGACTAAGCCGTCACGCACTCTGTCACATTCAGCCCAAAGCACTGCGCCTGTCTCTTTCATCTCATTCTCTCTCTCTCTCCCTCTCATTCCCTTCCTCTCTTGGCCCTCCCCTCCCTCTCCTCTTCCTTCTCTCTCTCCCCCAATATCTCTCTCTCTCTCTCTCTCTCTCTCCGTCCAGGGAACCCAGGGAATCCAGGGCCCCCCGGGGCCGCCCGGAGAGATCGGCCGAGATGGTCCCAAGGTCTGTGCGTTGAACGTTATAATTAGTTATTATGCTAATGGCCTGCTGCTCCCCAGCCGCTGGGCTATTCGCAGCCTCTTCTAATGCTGTACCCTCCCTCCCTGTTCTTCTTGATGTGTCCGGAGAGAAAAATGCATTTTGCTGAGAGGGAGGCAACTTGTTTTGGAATCAAATTGTAGGTGTTTCTGAATATGTGATAAACGCTATTCTGCCAAGGACGGTTCATATTTGGACTGTCGGTGTGTGCGCACTTGTATTTCTCTCCTTCAGAGAAAAAGTTTTACTCTTTTAGACATTTATCCAAAGTGAGCTTTTACCATATTTTTCTTAATTAGGGAGCTAGTTACAGACTGAAGGGGGTACCAAAGAGTATAGAAGCAAAGAGGTGAAACTCTTTTGCAGTTAGATGGTGCTGTGGTAGCGCTGCCGCCATTTTGGACTGAAAACACCAATGATTCCATTCTCATGGATGTATAAAGAGACGTCCGTAAATTAGAGGATCATTTATTTTTTTTAGGTAAATCAATTCCCAGTAAGAACACTTAAATAGCCCTCATTTAAATCGTTATGTGCTAAAAGTTGTAAAATGAACTATTAGCTGAATCCAGAGTTATTTTTCTTACCATAATGAACGTACATCAGAGCCACGGGACTGCACCGCCCTGTATGCTCATATGAGGCTGTAATAATGGATATATTGGCTGTAATTCATCACTTTAATTATCTTCTAATACACCCAGGGGCTGTATGCTGTAAGCCTGTACCATGGTGGATGTATTAACGTCTCTGCTCCCAAACAACTGGCTATCGGCCAGTAGCTAGTAGTGCGACATAAGCAGAATTTAATGTAGTTGTAGGCTATTTACTAACACGCAGGGTAAAAGCACAGGACACAACCTCTTATACATCCATGGTCTGTGGTCTATTGGACTCCATTTTGGATCCTTGACATGAAAAAGTTTGAGACAAATTATGACAACAATAGAAATCATTTTGTTTTACTTTTGTACGGCACTTTGTAGGCGGATGTTTTACCGGCGTCCGGTAGTTGCTTTCAGTCCAAAATGGCGGAAGCATCGCTCTGCTGACGAAGACTAGCACAAGGGGCATTTTCATATTTCCCTGACCTTGAAATGCACATTTCCCGTCCCCTTTGGAATTTGTATATTCGGCACAGCGTGCAAGACACAAAGATGGAAGGAGAGTGAGTGAATGATGCGTTTCCACGCATGTGAAGGTGAACATGTGCTGAGAAAGAGGACCAACCGAATGGCACCTGATAATTTGGTGATTTAATCAGTCAGTCACATAAATAGATAAACACAACACATAAATAAACACTGCTAATTATACACACCCCTTACACCTGTATGGGAACTTCCCTATCAGCTGATTAAATCCCCACAGAAGGCTGCGTTCCATCTGTAGCAGATAATTGCAGATGGAACACACACAACATATGAAGAGAACAGCACTATTACACACCGCGGTTACCTTGATTAAATCATGCATAACCAACATCAGGCTGCGGCAAAATAACTACACAGCTATGTGCACAAACCACTGTAGTTGTGCACATAGCTGACTGGTATGGTCCTGGTTTACCTGAGTCTTTCTTAGACAGTGGACACATTAGTCACACAGTTCTGTTTCACACCTTCTACACATAAACACCACAGTACAGGGAGCAACATCTGCACTCCTCGTGGCTTTCTTTCCAGCAAGTGCCAGCCACAACACAAGCCTGTAACATTGATGTAACTTAAGTCTACCAGTACAAAAACATTTGGTAGAAAGTATTCAAGTGCTGTTCTTAAGTACAATTTCCAGGTACTTGTACTACCTTTTTATGCTACTTTATACTTCTACTGCAATGTACGGAAGCCATGAGAGGCAAAGTAAGAAAAAAAAATTATGATGATCCATTTTCTAAATCTGTTCTAAATTGTTTTCTCTCCTTATGACTTAAGAACAAGAGCAAATAGAAAGATGATCCTGGCAAAACCTAAGTTTCTTTTTCTTTTTTTTCTTCCGTGAAAACAGGTGAAAAAAAAATTGGCAGGGGAAAATTTGTGTGTGGGTTTCACTCACCACAGGTTGAAGTGCACTACTACCCTATGTTCTAAGTAATTGATAATGTACCTCAAGTTACTGCGGGTTTATTTCACAACAATGACCCACTAGCTGTATATTATCCCGCTTATTACACAGCTGCTTACTTGAGAAATCAATAATTTGACACAAAAATGGTCCTCTAGAGTCCGAGATCAGAACTGCGCCCGTAGCAACGGTCTGTTATAAAGAAATAACGAACCATAGAATGCTGTAATTGACCAATCAGAATCGAGTATTCAACAATGCCGTGTAATAAATAGGACTAAAAGCATTCACGTTTTCTTCCACGTGAGTTTGAATTTCTGCACTTTATATTGTGGGTTGGCAAGTTATGTAACATTACTGTTATGACTAAATTAGTGTCATGACTTTTGACTAGAAATGTATTTTAATCTGTAGTAATCTGCCGTTAGGGAAAACATTAATTGTTTTAGTCATATTTAGAACATATAGGGTAGGGTAGGTACTTCAGCTTCTTGTGGCCGTAATGACAACAACAAACACTTTTTTCCCCAACCTGTTTCAGAGATGAAAAAAAAATTAAGGAACTTAGAAAGATTATCCCGGCAAAACCTTTTATTCATCTGTTACTCGAGTCATAAACAGGAGAGAAAACAATTTAGATCCGATTTAGAAAATGGATCACCACAATCTTTTGTTTCTCACTTGCCTCTCAGGGCTTCCGTAGAGTGCTTACAAGTGTCAATGATAATATCCAACAATATGAATATAATAATATATTGCTCCGATTTTTCTCATTTATTGTAATGGTTCCATTGGAACCAACTACAGACTCACTAACTGGACATCACAACGATTGTGTGCATATTTTAGTTAAAATGTGCTCAGAAAACACGACACAACCAGGCTCCACCAACGTAGTAAATCCTGCTTTTGGCAGCACAGTATTTGTTCAGCTAGGAATTTGCATGTGACCCCTTCAGATCCTCTCCGTCTGAATCGACACAGTGGTGTAATTTTTGTACTTAGAAAAGCCGTCTCTCTTCTAAATCCATTGAGCCGTTTCCATGACGCACCGCTGTCATACCTCGCGTGATTGGCACAGCTGTTTAACAGGGAAGAGACAAGTAGTGTGACTGGCTGAGAGTAGAGTGATTAATCACCACACACTGTGATTTATATTCCACGCAGACAACCTGTTTGTGAATGCTGTGCTGCCGGTCTTCGTGATGGTTAAAATAGAACCCTATGATTTGTTAACGAAGAGATTTAGTCATGAGTGTAATCAACAGAAGGCCCCCAGTACTGTCAGATAAATATGGTGTGTGTGTTTTATTTAGGGGAAGTGTGGAGATCCGGGGTTCACTGGTCCTCTTGGTCCACCAGGCCAGAAGGTGAGTGGAGCAGCGGATTATCTACCAGATTACATTGTTTCCTTTAACCTCTGTCTTCACTGCTTTCCAACACTGCATCCTCCTTTATTTGTTGTTTTTCTTTTGTCAATCTGTCTGCCTCCGTATTTTTTTTCTGCAATGCCAATTTTATTTATTCTTACAATTAGATAATTACAGCCATTTACATCCTGCCAATTGCTAGATGATTGCTTTTAGACCAGTGTGTCTGCTGCCATTTTGGACTGAAAACGCCAATGAGTCCATTGGCATGAGAGTTTTTTTTTTTTTTTTTTTTAGATAAATCAACTTCCCAGTAGGAACACTTAAATAGCCCTCATTTAAATCATTTTGTCCTGAAAGTTTTAAAATTCACTAATAGCTGAATCAAGAGTTATATTCTTCGGCATAATGAACGTGCATCATCAGACCCACGGGACTGCACCGCACATGACATATCCGGTTCTGCCAACTTCCTGCTAGCTGTATGCAGCTGTAATATTGGATATATTGGCAGTAATTCATCACTTTTAATATCTTATAATACACCCATGGGCTGTGTGCTGTAAGCCTGTACCGTGTCGGATGTATTAACGTTTCTGTTCCCAAACAGCCAGCTATCTGCCAGTAGCTAGTAGTGCTAGTAGCGCGACATAAACATAATTTTATGTAGCTGTAGGCTATTTACTAACACGCAGGGTAAAAGCACAGGACGCAACCTCTTCTACATCCATGGTCTGTGGTCTGTTGGACATCGATTTTGGAGGTTGTTGACATGAAAAAGTTTGAGATTGCTCTCAAAATCTGTGTGCTGGATTTTTCTAACATCCATTCATGTCCATCGATCACTTTATGCTCCTCTGGGAAGCTGCCGCACAAAAAAGTTGAATTAATAAACAAGTAAGTAAGTAAATAGTTATAATATTATGCATATTTATAATATTTTTATTGTTCAACACAGGCCATTTCGGTAGAGACATTAAATATATGACAATAGAATAGAAATGATGTTGTTCTCAGCTCTTGGCGTTTAACTGGCGTCCGATAGTCGCTTTCAGTCCAAGCGTGGAAGCATAGCTCTGCTGCTTGGGGCTGGTGTTGCAATGGAATGAACAATTAAATTTCACTTCTTATCAATATACGTTCTTTGATAACGTCATCCCGACCGACGGAGTCGTGGCGGAAGCGTAGCACCCACCCTCCGCACTGTTAGTTCCGTCAGCACTGTCACACTGTTCGTGCCGTTAGCGCTGTTAGCTGCTAGCCGCCGGCTCAGCTGTCGCCATGTTGAGAGCCACGTAGAAGCAAATCCTCAATCACATGCTCTGCATTTATTATTTAGCACCTTTAATGTAAAGGAAGCAGTTCAGGTTGTCATTTTCCTCTCTCTCTAGCTGTGTCCCACACGGCTGTACACATTGACTCTCAATACGTGCTCTCTGCTACGATTGTCTATCCCTTATCCTTCCCTTGACAAAAGCATGTACACTATTTGCACCTTCATGCCCCAGTCCCAGTTAGACTATACTGACGGCCGCATAGAAGTGAGCGTTTGAAAAATTCAACATGGCGGTCGGATTAGTGAGGGCACTACTAAATCCTGAGGGATCAGGGTGCGATCAGGGCGACAGCTTTTGCCTTTTCTCTTTTCTAAAACCAACCTCATTCTCCGTCTGCCTCCTCTCATCCTCTCAGCCAGTTTCTTATTTCTCTTTTGGAGTGACAGCTACACTTTTTATGTTTGTTCAGTGACATGTTTTTGAGCAATTACGCCCATAAATGTCAACCATTGTGGTTTTAAATAAAGAATCTGAGTCAGCCTCTGTTGTTCTACTTAATTACAGGTAACCATGGTTATTCTGAAGGTGCCATCCTTCGACGCATATGTTATTTAAGCTTTTTTGGAAGCGAGTAATGAGTCATGAGTAAAAGGGAGCTTGAAAAGTTTTCACTCAAACATCTTTATACCCCGTATTTAACCAGCCTTGATTACTGGCTAAGAACATTTTCTTTCACTGCAGCAGGATGGGAAGTTGTCACGAGGGATCGAATAGACAGTCGCACAAACACAAACACACACACCTGCTGCTCAAGTTTTATTTCTCCTTTTATCTGCTCCCTCGTTGGATTTCAAACAAAGACATAATGGTTACAACTGTTTTCCATCTAGTGTGAAATAAATGGCCAGTTTGAGGAAAATAGCTCAGCATTATGATCCTTGTCTTTTCTTGAATGCCATTCATTGATTTCCAAACATCAATAATCTCTCACCTCTCCAGGGCAACACAGGGGAATCTGGTTTTCCGGGGCTGCCGGGTGCCATGGGGATGCCAGGGTTCAAAGGTCACATGGTGAGAGTCAATTCATATAACAAACATATATGAACCAATTAAAATAAGCGACCTGCATGGGTTTTCTTCTGACTTAATTTAGTCTACAATATGCAACAGAGGCGACCCTTTATGAATGATTTATATAGCTCTGGCTGTCAGGAGTACATTTACATGTTGTACTGAAGATGTTGACAGCTTAACATAATACATGCTTGTTTATGTATTATTCATTTTGGGCTTAGATGACATGATTAATTTTAATGGTGCTAAAGGTTGTCCTTCACACTTCAAAAGCACAACGCCCAGGCTCATAAATATAACCGTCCTAATCCGGATCAGTCGGTCTAACATGCTGCGCTTTGTTTTCTGTTCACTACGTATGTTGTCAACAGGACAGTGATGCTATTTTTCTCTAATAATTCCTCAAGCAGCGTGCTGTTATTGCGATGTAAGTGTCAAAACAAAAAAGCTGAAATGACTGTAGGTTGGACATGTTCTAATGATGCGTGTATTTTTAGGGGGAGAGAGGAGAGACCGGCTCTAAAGGATGCCAGGTACTGTACTTTTTCTTTACTTTCACTTCTACTGGAAAGTTATATGCACAGTTAATAGTTCAGCCACACAATTCCTGTATTAAAACATTTATTTAAATGAATAAACTGCAATTAATTGTGGTGTCAACCCAATGTGGGTAAAGCCTTGGGAAAGCATAGACCAGCTGATGAGACCACAAGGAGTGATCTCAGAGAACAGAGTCAACAGGTGGAATCTGTCACTGGAATTAAAACCTTTTTCAGTGCTTAATTGTTGATTTTATAAGTTATAAATTAAATTAATCAAATTAATTAAATTCTGTTATTTTTATAAATTAATATATTTTATTATTCTAAATTAAATTGATCATTAATGAATTAACCTCTATTATGTTTTATAAATTAACCTCTGTTATTATTCTAAATTAAATTGATCAATTATAAATTAAGCTCTATTATTATTATTCTAAATTAAATTGATCAATTATAAATTAATCTCTATTATTATTATTCTAAATTAAATTGATCACTAATTATTCAACTTCTATTATTTTATAAATTAACCTCTATTATTATTATAAATTAAATTGATCACTAATTAATAACCTCTGTTATTTTTATAAATTAACCTCTTTTATTTTATAAATTAAATTGATCACCAGCTAATTAACCTATATTATTTATATAAATACACTTCTATTACTATTCTAAATTAAATTGATCAATTATAAATTAATCTCTATTATTATTTTAAATTAAATTGATCATTTATTATTCAACCTCTATTATTTTTATAAATGAACCTTTATTATTATTATAAATTAAATTGATCACTAATTAATAACATCTGTTATTTTTATTTATAAATTAACCTATGTTATTATTATAAATTAAATTGATCGCTAATAAATTAACCTCTATTAAGTTTTATAACTTAACTTCTATTATTACTATAAATTAAAATGATCACTATTTAATTAACCTCTATTATCCTCTAATATCTATGTACACACTGAGTGTATAATTTAAACCAAGTAATGTCTCATTTTATCAGGAGACTTCAAAGTAGGTACATTTTGATACTTTGCTTATTTAAACAATTATTTTTGTGGTCCTGTTCCAGCTATATTGACTTGTGTGTTACATTACATTGCTCTCTGGTTGGACAGAGCTTCCGATGCAACCCAATTTTACTTCCAACTCTTCAAATACCGCTGTTTGTTCAGCCGATCGGGACCTTTTTTGGGGGTAAAAAGGCCCCAGAAAATGTCCCCGGAACTTCATTTAGACCCTGGTCCCTGCAGTCGAAACGCAATGAGTTCCTCAAAAAGTTCTTAGTTCCGGGGCAAAGTTCCTGTGGTGGAAACGGGGCTATTGATAGCTACAGCCCAGCTCCAGATTACTAGTAGCTTCATTCCTACAGGGTGCACAGTACAAACCAATGTAGCTGGTTAGCCAGTGTTACTCTCTTCTAATGAGTTGGAAACAAACTGTCTCTAACTTTACAGCAACTTAAGATGTAGCAGCAAGTGCTGAAGTGATTCAGCAATAATGTTTTTTCATTTGCTAGCATATTTTAAGGGGCGATGTTGCACTGATTTACATCAGCCTCTAGGATACATGGGAATTAGGATTAGGATACAGTACATGGTGCAGTATGTTTAAGTAGACTCAAAGATCTTCTACTAGTGTGAGTGTAACAAGCCTATCCAAACTAATGTAATCATTGTTTTTTTGTTTGTTGTTGGCTGAGGCCAGGACCTGCTTAAGCAACGGCCATTTAGGCGGTCTCCTAGAGAACAACACTTTCTGGGGGGCGCTGGTCGATGGGTACATTGAGTTAACGAATTAACAAATAAAGAAAGAATGAAATACACCTTTCACCTCTGCAACTCTCTTTCTCACACTATTTCATGTGCCCGGCCGCTCTTGAGCATCACACTGTGGCTGTGCACTGGGGGGCCCGGGGTGGGCAGCCCGAGTAAGATTGCTAGACAGACAGCTGTCAAGAGGCGCAGATATCTGGCATTTTCACATTCTTCATAATGAAAAGGTCCAAGCCTTCAGTTGCGCGTGGAAGAAAAAAACAGAGAAAAGAGTAGGAGGAAAAGAAAGACAAATATAGAGGAATGATATTGGCCTCCAGCTGCAACCGGCTCCAAATCCGGATTTCGCCTAGGGCACCGAAAGCAGGCTAGAGCCGGCCCTGGCTGGGGCCTTTCCCAGCATAGACACCTGTAACATTGTAGATGCCGCCCTGTTGTACTTCTTCTTCTCTCTTGTGAAAGGAACATCAGCCCCAAATTGAACAATCAAAGCATGTGATGAACGCTCTGATTCAGTTGCTTCCCTTTACGTGCTCTAATGGAAAACCGAGTGAGAGCCCAGAGGAGCAGAGGAGGGAGAGCAGTGTGTTAACAGTGCTGCGGGACGCGCTTGGAAAGCCACACACGAGATAAAAAGTCCGGTTTGTTAAAGGTCACCGCTAGCCAATTCCTATCCCATCTCTCCCTGGGTTTCTCTTATTGGCTGCTAGTGGTAATCATGACCTTTTCTCCACTCACACACGGAATGAAGACATGGACCAGCACACTGTAATGCACACACACACACACACACCTAAATCGACACACCCGTTGTTGCACACATTCAATCTCTTCCTCGCACACACACACCACATGAAGCCTTACCTGCACATATGTAAACACACTCACACAAACATCCAGTTAATCATGATGTATCTCTTTGCAGGGGGAGCGTGGCAGAGATGCAGAGCCTGGGACTCCTGGTGTACCTGTGAGTGTAGCATCCTACTGCTTCCACTGGGTGGCAGTGGAGCTTATGTTTCTATAGGTTTAGCAGGGATTGAAATGTGTGTGTTTATGTGTATGTGACGTGTGTGAGTGCAGTAAATTACGAGGACCAAATGTCCCCACAAGGGCACGAGGATGAAGGAGAACATCTTGGCCAGTCCTCACTTACAAGGAGCTAATTTGTGATTAGAATATTTTTTTTTGTAAAATCTGTCCGTAGTTAATATCATAAATCCTCTGATACCATAAAGACTTTATCACAAAATAAATATGATAATAATAAACCCCACTAATATAACACCTCTCGGAAAGTGGCTTTACAAGGTGCTTTACAAGATTAAAATCAGACAGCAAATAAAAACACATAAAAATGCAATAAAAGACCAAAACAGTGCATGCAAACAGCAGTACAGAGCAGGATACAAGACTAAATGGGAAGAGACAAAATACAAATGAGAGAATAAAACAGCACGGAAGCTCCAGACAGTAATATAAAATCATAAAATCAAATCAAATATATTCTGAAAAAGTTAACTTTCAGCAGGGACACAGAGGGAGGTAAGTGACTAAGCCGAGCTAATCTGTTTAGGAGAGTTGTTCCAGTCTCAGGGCCCTCGTAGCAAAGCCACGGCCCCGCTTTGGTGTTTAGACTCAACCTCGGAACAACCTTGAGGATCATGGTGTCACGGTTCAGATTCTTGGCAACGGGGAAAAGGACCCAGTGCAGACACTCAGGCAGGGCAGGCTGAATTACAGGCGTTTAACTAAAAATCAATAGTCAGTTTACAGACGTAAAGTTGGCAACTTCAAGGTATTCTGAACGGGCAAAAAATGTGACAAGGTGAAGGCAGAAGGGCAGGTCAGAGACAAGCAGCAAGTCTCATGGTACGTGTCCACAGGTTCTGTCCATGCTTCCCATTCATTCAAGCAGCCGTGCAATTGAATAAAGTTGAGGTCTAGGCTACTTTATGCAAATCAGGGGCGTCCAACGCGACTTGCCGCCTCTGGAAACTCCCAAAAAATGTTTAAACTATCCGTTGTCGATCTAAAATGAAGACAGATTCAGCGACTGCGTGGCTTATTTCTCGCCTCAAATGTTTTCAGAAATATTTCGGCGAACTGTAATATACTAAGAAAGTTTCAAAATGAGTCGCTATCTTAGTCCGGTTTGTTGGTCACGAGTGAAAGCGTCCGTCCAATCAGGTGCAGTCAGGAAGCAGTTTGCGCGGTTGCAGGAGGGTGTAGCCTGTGTGTTTTCTTTGTTGGTTAGTAGTTATGGCGGCAGCAGCGGAGTTGGTACCTCTGTAAGTACATCAGGGCAATGATGAAGATCGGCTTACTTCTTCTGTCCATGGCAGACAGCATTGGGTCGTGTCAACAAGGTCAGATGAGATCTGCAAAAACAAACTCTCGCGAAACTTGCTGTCCGACGACCTATCCTAACCTTTACTATTTGAGGTCAATGCCTAATCGTAACCATTTGAGATCAATGCCGAACCTTAACTATTTGAGGTCAATGCCAAACCTTAACCATTCGAGGTCAATGCCTAACCTTAACCATTCGAGGTCAATGCCTAACCTTAACTATTCGAGGTCAATGCCTAACCTTAACCATTCGAGGTCAATGCCTAACCTTAACTATTCGAGGTTAATGCCTAACTTTAACCAATCTCGCGAGAGTTTCACCGACTTGCGGGTTCCCTTGTAGACACTACCAGGACATCGGGCTATGCAAACAATCCTGTATTTATACACAACCCCTATCCCTCCAATGCTTGAAATAAAGCCAGTTATTGGTAACATGTTTTAGGGAAGTCGATCATCTATCATGACACCACCCAATGGAACGCCCATCAAGCATCCAATGTTGGCGGCGCGACCCCTCGTGTCTAAAAATGCCCCTAAGGACACGCACCATGACACTTATTTGCCCAAAAAAAGCCAAGTTTCCTTGGTCAGTTTTCCTTGTTAACGATGGCTCTGTTCTATTTAAGTGTCCCACAAATAGCAGTTGTGGAATGAGAAACAGATGTGCAGGAGCTGGATCAGGTGAGTTGAAGGAGCGGTGACTTGTGGAAAGATGAGAAAGAAAACTTCCTCATAAATAATGTCACAAGGTGAAATAAGGCTTCATAAGGTGAGAGAAGCAGAATTGCACAATTGATTTAACATGTTTATCCACGCTGAGATTATCACCCTCATCAATAATTGGTAATGAGCAAACATAATGAGATAAATTGCTGTGTGATCTGCAATGTCCAGCCTTCAAGCCAAGCTGTGTAATTTATACGTTTTAATAGGAACGACACCAAATGAGTAGCATTTAGGAATTGATTGGTAAGTATCGATCACTGAGGCATCGATCTCCTCGTCCCCAGATGGGGTTTAGACAATGAATCCAGTGTGTGTGTGTGTGTGTGTGTGAGTGCACTTTATTGCATCATGTGGAGACAGAGTTGTGTAGCGTTGTCTGTGACAGATAAAACGAGTGCATTTCTCAGTATGCAGCTTAATGTTCACACTCTCTAAATCCACAGTGTTGAGAGCAGCCCAGCCTCCATGTGACACACTCTCAAGGCTAAATGCATCAGCAGTGAATCACAAGAGTGTCACTGCTGAAATGAATATGACATATTTTTTTGTCTTCAGACAGACTTCCTAATACTTACTGGGTAAAATAAATATCTGCTCTCTGCACTGCAGTTCAGGAGAGGGTGTGTTCTGTGTTCCTGGTTTTCCCTCCTCATTACCACTTGTCTTCTACTGGGAAGTAATACAGTGTTCAGATTACAGCGCCAAACTCCGCAGACTACAATGTGAGCGTTGCTAGGAGATCAATTCAGATTGAAACAGCATCTTTGTCACCAACCTGGCATCTGAGGGCTCCTATTTCGAAGAGCAAATGTTTTGTTAGTTGGCAATGCAATCTCATCAACAGGTTGAGTTTACTCAGTTGCAATGGAACCAAAGGTATTAATATTACAACTTTTTCTTATTTTGAGCATCTCTAGGATTTATCATCCATGTTGACTTAAATGTGACAGAGAAGAAAATTCAGAATCACACCTTATCACACTTTGATTTCGCACCTGATTTGACAAATAGGCATTATCAGTCGCTTTAAGCACCATAGGTGTAGGTCAATATGGGCCTACTACACCTACTACATTGTGAAACTTAAAAGTAACACATTCTATCATGTAAAACTGAATGAAACATCACATTTTTAACACAAACAAAAAGGCATATTTAGGTTTAGGCAACAAAACTACGAGTTCTTTAGGTTTAGGCAAAAAAAAAACCACTTGGTTAAGTTTAGAGAAAAACACTGTGGTTTGGGTTAAAATAACTACGAACACAAAGACCACTACAGATTGTGTCTTCCATCCCATATGGAGTGTCATGCTGTCTATATACAGGTATATATGTCTTCTGCTCCTGTCATAATTACTACAGTCACTAGAGGTACCTGTGGTCTTCTTTTATACCTTCTTTCGCTGATCTACCATGTGAATAGATGATAAAACCTACTAATAGGTGTAGTAGGCCCCTATTGACCCACATCTATGGTGCTTATAGCGACTGAAAACATCTATTTAATAGCCTGAAAACGGCTGTATTTCAGCTGATCACATACATACTGACGATAGACTGTATATATAGATGGGTAACGCGTCTCCACTTCCTCCCACTGTGCAGAAGCGAAACCAAAATATCCCAGATACGGGAGCTGCCATCTTTTGATTTTTACATCATGTGGAACCAGAGTGCGCACTAGTGATCGGGCAGTGGAGCCGCGGTATCGGGATCCCATCCCCCACCCACCTGAACCAATCAAGCCAAGCACGGTCGCAGCTTGTTAGCAAGAGAGAATCACAGCTGTCAATAATGATGTCTCATCCCTTTTTTTATAGCATCAAATAACTAATTAAAACCAAACTTATCAGAAAAATTAACACTTGAACATACATCAGCGTGATAACAATTACCTAAAATGACAGAAACCATCTTGGGAAAATCTTTGACGTTTTAGTTTGGCCCATGTCCCATCCCCAAACACAGAGGGGGCGGGCTTTATGGTTTTGGCTTCCCTTTTGGGGAGCTGTCATATCGTCCATCTTTATATACAGTATATGATACTGACATGCATCCCGTGTAGACACAGAAAAGGGTTCCTGAAGGGGAAAGTTTTCTGGTAAATAATAAGGCAGAGCAACTAAAGGCAATTGGGCCCACAAAGAGATATAAGGCCTCTGGGCACCCATGGGCCCCTAAACTGGCTACCACTGCTGCTGTTGGTGATCAATGTGGATATTGAACTTCACAGTGTGTTTACATGTGACCCAAAGAGTCAGGCGGCCTCATCTCTCAAGAGCTTTAAGCTCGCGGCTGTGTTTAAGTTGAGCATGTTATTTAAATACTGAGTTCCAGAGGGCAAGTTATTGTGTGAAGTTGCCACTATGGTGGTGTTTCCATGCATCGGTTTTGCCATTCAAGTCCTGATACTGTATATCATTAAAATTCTATCATAGAGAACTGGGAAGCTGCTCCCTCGAGGAAAATCATCTTTTTCTTTTTTGTATTAGCTTTTTTCTTTTGGTTTGAAGTGGGGCTGTCAAAGTTAACTTGTTAATTAAAGTTAAAGTTAATTTGTTTTAACGCCACTAATTTCTTTCACGCATTGACGCAACTTGCGATTTTTTAGTTGCTCAGTTTTAAGAACCTAAGGAATCCATTGGTACCAACCGTGTCATACCAGCTCGTCAAGGAGTTTAAAACTTCAAAATTTAGCTCCAAACTTAAACTTGGTGTGGAAAAACTGGCATGGCCATTTTCAAAGGGGTCCCTTGACCTGAAGATATGTGAATGAAAATGGGTTCTATGGGTACCCACGAGTCTCCCCTTTACAGAAGTGTCCACTTCATGATAGTCAGCACTCTGACACACAGACAGCTGTTGTTGCCTGTTGGGCTTGAGTTTTCCTTGTTATAATTTGAGCATATTTTGTATGTACTTGTGAGAGTTTCTGGACAATATTTGTCATTGTTTTGTGTTGTTAATTGATTTACAATAATACATATATACATACATTAGCATAAAACACCATATTTGCCCACTCCCATGTTGATAAGACTATTAAATACTTGACAAATCTCCCTTTAAGATACATTTTGAACAGATTAAAAAATGTAAGATTAATTTGCGATTAATCACAATTAACCATGGACAATCATGCAAAGTTCTTTTGCGTAGTTGAATAAAGCAGAAAACAACTGTGTGCTTCAGTTTCACGAGGAAATTAAAATGGCTTCGATCAGTTCAGTTGTTTCGGTTGTTGCTCCGGTGCATCAGAGGACATTTTCATAAAGTTGAACCATTCTCAACTTCCCTACGTTGCTTCTTTTGAGTTTTTGAGTAGTGGTGGTTGGTGGCATTGTGTTTTCAATTCACAATGAATGACATCCTGTTGCATCTCCAGTGTTTTGAGTCTGTATGTTGTGAATGGGACCTTGAAGCATTCTAGCTGGGCAGAGCAGCATTTCTGAATGCTTTAAAAAAAAGTACTCTCGATGATACTCATGTGTCTCCTTGGACAAAACTTCCTCGAAGCAGACTGAGGAAACGCTGGTTTATTTGTTTCCTGCAGCACCAGGATGGCTGAAATCACTTACCAAGAAAGGAGAATGGCTGGATTGAAAAAAGAGGAAGCATTTTAAGGGAAGCAGAACACATACAGAGCCGTTTTTAGTAAATAATAAAAAAAAGCTTGAGAGAATGCATTACAATAACCAATCTAAAATGTTTTGTCAGCCAGCGGTTTTGACAGAAAAGAGAGCGGTTCTGCATCAGCAATGCAGAACAGCGAGCATAGCTCCTCTGACATACTAACTCAGCCTTTGATATGTAAGATGAAGTTTCTAACTGTCTCTCTCTATTTCCCCCTCTTCTCTTTCCCTCCCCACCCTTCCCGCTCTCTTTTCTTTCTTCCGTCAGGGCGAAGTGGGACCCATGGGAAGGAAAGGAGAGGTTTGTCGAATTAGACTTTGCGGTATTAGATATAATCCATTCTGTCTTATTCTGCGCCGCAGTGAGAAGCCCTGTCAAGCCTGCACGGCTGCTATAGAAGACTTACAGAGCCAATACCTCCAGGCCTGGGGAAATCTGGCCCCCCGGGCAAAAATATACATCACAAAAGCCCTCTTTTCTAAAGGCGCACACATCTGAAATATCAAACACTTTACTGTCTGCAGAATCACAATTTATGGAGATATAGTCTCCCTTAGTTGTGCAAGTGCTGTACCATTTGTAGGATATCATTTGATACAAGTCCACACTATATTAGCATGCTTTTGATCACCAACAAAAAAACTGTGAAAGAATACAAAACTTTGGAATGATGTGCAGATTTAATTGGTATAATTGATTACCTGCTAATCCCAACCCCCTTAGTTACTGTTTTGTTACGTCTGTCAAGCTTTCCATTCTGACACGTCATTTTTTAAACAATGGGTGCGTGTTTTCAGACAGAGGTAGAGAAAGGCAACTTCTCATTTGTAGCTGGAGATCGTTGATTTTTGCCAGTTGAGATGACAACTGTCACTGGCAGATTTTATCAGCTGTATCAAGCGAATTAAGATAGTTTAGCTCCACGCTGTTGTCGTGTTTAGAAGGTAACCCACAACTTGGGGAACTCTTGCAAGATGGTTAGCCTATGGTTAGGCATTGACCTTGAGTGTTTAAGTTTAGGCATTGAACTCAAATGTTTAAATTTAGGTATTGACCTTGAATGGTTGAGGTTAGGCATTGACCTCGAATGGTTAAGGTTAGGTATTGACCTTGAGTGGTTAAGGTTAGGCATTGACCTTGAAACGTTGAGGTTAGGCATTAACCTTGAATGGTTAAGGTTAGGCATTGACCTCAAATGGTTAAGGTTAGGGATTGACTTTGAATGGTTAAGATTAGGCATTGAAGTCAAATGATTGAGGTTAGGCATTGATCTTGAATGGTTGAGGTTAGGCATTTACTTTGAATGGTTGAGGTTAGGCATTAACCTTGAATGGTTAAGGTTAGGCATTGACCTTGAAATGGTTGAGGTTAGGCATTGACCTTGAATGGTTAAGGTTAGGCATTGACCTCAAATGGTTAAGGTTAAGACAGGTCGTTTGGCAGCGAGTCTGGCAAGAGTTTTTGCACGATTTCCCAATTTGCGGGTTACCTTCTCGACTATTGTCTTTTAGATTTTCCAGCTGACTCATTTTAAAACGAGACCCCTGTAAAATGAGTCTTAAATATGCATTTGGCTACATACAGATACTGTGCTGACAGACTAAGGCTAAGCCAATCTCACGTATTAGCTCAGTATCGTCACAAGGTGATGAGCCATGTAAAAGTCCTAGCATTTAAGTTTGATAAGGACAAATGCAATTATTTTTTTCTTGAGCAGGACAGAGCTGCTAATATTAGTTAACTCTGTTAGCATCCGGGACAGGCTTCCACACAGTGGGGAAATACTACACAGTAGATGTGCTTGTCTTGAACAAGGATTTTTTTTTAATGCAACCTAATGAAATTTAATGTAAATAGGCCTCACCTTTTTTCTTTTGTAACCTAAGTTTGCTGTCCTCACTCCTGCTTCTTCAGCCAGGGGTGAAAGGTGACGTAGGCCACAGGGGGCCTGATGGAAAGAAAGGGGACATGGGCCACATGGGCCACATGGGTGCTGTTGGTCCCAGGGGATTTACCGGTCAGGACGGGTTGCCGGGCCAACCAGGACAACCGGGATATCCTGGGAAACCTGTGAGTGAACCTCCTCTTCATCTCCTCTTCATCTCCTCTGAGTGGATAGAAAAAAAAAAAAGAAAAGACTAATAGGCTGAAAGACACAGTCAGTGATTTCCTGCCTGGATTGGGGGAGTTATGTTTGGGAGTAATGGGAGCGTTGCTGTCAGTGTGTGTGGGCTAAGTGAAGACAGAGAATGGAGCGTTGGAGAAGATCCTGTAAATCTGCAAGCACACTCAATCACAGGTTGAGCCTGTTTTCCCAGTCCCACAGTGGATTCGGCTGAATCAAAGTATAATTGTGTGTTGCAGGGCAAGCCTCCCTCAGATGAGCATCTTCTAAAGCTCTGCACTGATGTTCTGCGTAGTAAGTATCTGTTTGCTTTTATGTCACTTTGCCGAGAACCAGAAAGCCCGGGTCTGTAACTCCCTCCCAGCACACACCAAATGCTCCTAACAGCTGTCTCAGATGTAGAGTTGCACATTTCACAGAATTCCTTTGATCAATTTACACTGATTATAACAAACTAGGGTTAAATCGGGGTGTCTAGTGCTGGTATCTAAATATTTAAGTGATTTTTCTCTCTGTAAAGAGTGGCATAATGTTAAATAAACCAACATATGATAGCTATTTTCAGGTATTTACCTTTATTGACAAGAAGGTGAATGTAAATGATCAGTCATTAAGTGGGTACATTCCACAGTATTTGCAGTTTTTAGCCTCATCCCAGAGCAAATCAAGCAAAACTATGGGTGCTTTCCATTTTTAACATGCTTTCTCGCTTCCCTCACCTTCTCCCTCTCCTCCCAACAATGATGCAAGAGGATGGAGGAATCACATATAACTAGAAAGCAAAGAATCTCTTTATGTGTGTGTGTCCTCAGCATATCTTGAGAACCGTTCATCCGATCTACTTCACACTTGGCGGGTGTATTACTAGGGACCCAAGGACGTGCAGTGTTGAAGTTGGTGCAATTTGGACTTACGACACATTCAATATTAATAAACTTTGAGAAGCGATAGTGCTCTGTGCACTAACTGGTGCAGGGCTTCAAGGCTCTGCGGACTGAGTCCAGCATGTCGTCTACAGCGGTCCATTACAGGCTGCGGCTCATTGACTGCAGTTCGCTGCTGGATGCTGAATATACCTTACAGGCAGCTAGGGGCGTGGCTTAGGTGTGTGTGATGACACAGATAGGCGACTGTTCGTTCTGAACAACAATGGCGGCTCGTGAAGAGGTCAGCGTAGATGCTGCAATAGCATCAGTTCTATCAGAACTGGAGAGTATTTCTTCATTGAAAGAAGAGCAAAGAACAGCAGTGAAGGCTTTTCTCAATGGAAAAGACATTTTCAATCTTCTCCTGACTGGCTTTGGCAATAGTTTGATTGACAGATGGCTCATCCTATCACCTGCCAAGTATTTTTTTGAATGTGCTTGCCCTTTCCCAAGTAGTTTCCAATGATGGCTTCTCAGATGGTTCTGTCTAAATATACCATCTGGCGCATCAGATGAGGATATGCTAATGCTACAACCAACATCTTCTTTACTTCCCTGGAGTCAACGTGCGATGAGCGGATCTCAACAATGCTGCAAACAGCAATACTGGGACCCGAAAGGGCACGCACTCCAAACGGCCACGCCAAGAACGCGCACTGCACTAATCTACCAAATGGGTCATTCTTGCTCACTTTATTGTTTTTTGTTTTTTTTTTAAATATAGCTTTCAGTCTTAAAATTACCACATATAAATAGATACAAATAACTAGTATGTTTTAAACCTGCATTCACAGATTTGTTTTGTTTTGTTTTGGCCACTTAGTTAGCAGTGGAACAAGCTTTAACACTGCATCACTTTATAAACTTGATATAGATATACAGTATTTGCCTCTGTATTCAGCTTCTACAGAGGAACATTAGCATTCATTTTGAGTCATGTTTTTGGCCACCTAGTTCTGGTTTGGTCTCCACAAACTCCTGAGGGAAATATCTGGCCCTTTAGTTACTAAATGCTCCACCATGCTCACTAGTTGTTTACTAACTTTGTTGAACTGTCACTACAAGCAACCTCTTTCATATTACACAGAGTCATTTATTTCCATTAGTATTATAAATACAATATTTTGATAAATGCAAATTTAAAGAACCTACTTACATAGATTATGTCTGTTGCTCCAGAACTGATTAGATCTGTTGCCTGACTGTGACTGAATAACACTAATAGGCAATCACAATCTATAATTGCTTTGTGGATGTGGATGTATATTATAAGGCTGATAATAGCTGAGACTATATGCTGCCGTGGATGGCAAATATTTGAACCCCCTCACTTTCATTAAACGAGCAGAGATGAACTCGATAAAGTAAAATAAAGTCCTTTGTCTAAAGAAGAAAAAGCATGCAAAGTAGCAAATATTAATTTTCATTCTGATTATACACATTATACACATTTTACACGGATATGATGCCCAATTTGCAGTGATGCTTCGACTAGCTGTTCATATATATTGGCCAATTTATGGTCGTAGCTCTAATTGGAACATCCT